>JAQGAS010001205.1:0-23573 GCA_034686365.1 Pachymerium ferrugineum | reverse complement strand
GTTACTAATTAAAGTAATGGTGAATCTTGTCTACCATTTACGATTTTTAAATCGTGCTGCAGATTTTAAAGAATTTTAAGAAATTTGTCCATTTTAGATACAAATGAACCATTCACTCATATTCACCGGTACTTTTGACTCATTTTTACCGGTATTTCTTGCTCATTTTTACCGGTACTTTTCGCTCATTTTTACCGGTATTTTTCGCTCATTTTAGCCGGTATTTCTCGCTCATTTTTACCGGTACTTTTCACTCATTTTTAATCGGTATTTTTTTACGATTAACGAAATTTTAAAATCACTCATTCCATTTTTTCAGAAAAAAATGTTCTATGTGTATTGAATAAACTTCATAAAGCAGTTAGGTCACTAGTTACCAAGTATACTTTATGAAGCAAGTAAAACACAAACTATTTATCCGGTATTTCTCACTCATTTTTACCGGTACTTCTCGCTCCCTTTTACTGGTACTTCTCGCTCATTTTTACCGGTACTTTTCACTCATTTTTACCGGTACTTTTCACTCATTTTTTCCGATACTATGGCTTCAGAAATCCCACATTGATTTTGAATTTTCTGCAGAGATTTGTACATTTAATAATTAACTTTTTGTAATCACTATCCGTGTTAGTAGTGCGTTGTTCAAAAATGGCTACTAATGACGTGTTCTTGAATTTTGTTTTTAGTAATCGACCCTACCTTTCATTGTAAAATTTTTGGGCTGTCTGTGGGTGATACATTTATTATCCAACCCTTCCCAAAGATTCGCGATCACACGTTTCAAAGCTATAGATCAAAATCACTTTTATCACTTATTCACCTTTTTTGGTTGTTGGAATGACACTGCCTTTTAATTCCTACTTCCGGTCTTCTTGCAACTCCATATATTCTCTTTATGCAATAATGAATTTAATGACGGTTGTAAGTGGTTTAAAACTCATCCTTAATACTTTGGCTCGCCACTGATGGTTTTTTTTGGTCCAAGAGTCACCTTAGGCTGGATCAACTTGCTGGTTGGGCCAATTGTCACAACGGTAAAGGGTAAATAGTAATTGACTTAAGATTCAGGGATTTAAAACTCATTTTAATCACATCAAGCTTCTCATGCAAGATGTCTAACTCAACTAAGTCGGGTCACAGCAATGCTAATGTCTCAACAAAGATAACTGGTTATTTAGTCACTTAATATCATCCACTGACAAATCTCAATACGCGTCTCATCTTTTACATACAACAGTGTCATATTGAAGTAAAAGACCAGAACTAAAAACTGTAGAGACCGAAAGACCCAATTTCAAAGAAATAAGAAAATATTTTAGTGAGAAGCAGTTTTACCCAGTATCACCGCACCAATCGGGTGCAAACATTGCATCCTTCAACAATGCCCACTGAACTTGGAAAACTGGTCACACATCCTAACATTTTTCCAATTCTTCATCGACAATTTATTTATTCCTATTCTTTTTCATTCTTGAAGTGCCTGCAGTCATCGTGTTATTCGGACAATCCGCTACCAGTTGAGATCCAGGGAATGTTGTCTCAGTTTGCTATGCCGAACTTTTTTGTGAACACCTTTGGTCAACTCAACCGTCTTTATATAATAACCCAAAATGGCATTAATACCTATGTCTCTAGCAAAGGCCGTTGTAATAAGACTGAGTCAAACTGAGCTTCCGTAATGATTCTACCAGTGAACATTTGAATTTGACTTGTTCTTGCATGACTCTAAATTGTTACTTTTTAATTCTTGACCCGTTTTCACGCCTTTTTCAAACGTCCCGCTGTTTTCTTTTTTTGATCGGTTTTACCGTTTAGTTGAAATGATTTCTATTGTTGCAAGTAGTTGTGGCTGGTGTCGTTACGTTTAATCAATAACAAGTGACCAGAGGAGAAAATAACTGATGCTAGCAATTGTACAAGTATCACTGTCATCAGATCCTACAAGAAGTTTCGAGATGTTCAGCTTACGACGGTGACAGGCTAACCCTTAAACTTGCTGTAAAGACAGAGGGCTTCGTCCTCCTTCGCCGGAGGACTAGCGTCTTCCATCGATCTTCTTCTTCCTTGATACATAGTTGGCGTCCATGCAAATTACTTTGTTTCTTGCAACACGCTCTATTTTCAATGTTATTTGAAAGCATGAATTTTTTTATAAAAAATATTCATGACAATCGGTGAAAACATTAGGAAATAATTTTTTGTTTCCTTGTAGTCTGCTCTTGAGCTGTAGCAATTTTGAAAAATGGAACGTTACAAGTGTATCTACCTGTCTCTAGACTCCAACTAAGAGCATTTCCTCGTGGGTTAATTTTGGGAACAGGTTTATTTGCGGGTATTTAGTTTGTCTCGAATGTTGGTTTGTTCTGCTCTTTTGTTCTAGGTTGCATTTTGGTTTAGTACTCCATGTCTTTCTTTCTTTCTTTAGTTTTCTAGTGTTTTAATTTTTTGTTGTCCCGTCGCGTATGGCCCTGGTAGCCGCTGGCGACGTTAAGCTCCATTTCTTTCTTTCTTTTTCTTTCGTGGGTTAATTTTGGAAAATTGATTCGTCTGATTTTAGATACAAATAAACGATCGATCCACACGTTTGTGCCCGGTCCGGTATTTTCAAATTTGATTTGACTCGTTTATCCATCCAAGAAATAAAAGTAGTTCGCTATTGAAATTTTATTCTCTACTTAATTTATGTCTCACCAATCGTTGTAAGTAATAATTACAATTAACGTGTACTACAACTAGAAATTATTACTACAAGGTGGTACAAATGTGTATTGTAGATAAAATTAGATTCGAGCGCAAGATTAAAATAGTTCGTATTACGTGATGGTGCCCCCGCTTCAATGTTCGGAGAGATGCATCATGGCGAGTTGAGACAACCTGCATTCCAATCCGTTCAGAAAATAGTTATTGGATTTCATCCATCGGTAATCTGTTTGCGCAGCGTCAATACACACGTCCTACTCAGACAATTTTTAGTTGCAATTGTAGTTTATTACAATGTATATACAACAAATCCATCATATACATTATTTCACCACGTTATTGAAATTAACCTTGTCCAACATCCCCCTCTTAATTTAAATAATTGAGTGCCCTAATCCAAAATATTTTATCAAACTCTTGATTTTATTCGGCCCTAAAGCCTTAGTCATCAGGTCAGCCAATGGCTTCAGATGGTACATGTTCCAAAATTATTTCTTCTTTCATTAATTCATTTCTTATATACCAAATTTTTCTCATAAAATGTTTCACTTTAGACAGATTTTGAAGCACATATTGCTAATCTGCTGTCTGTTCTTATACGCTCGTATAATATGGGTTGGTTTTACTGACGCCTAATTCTTCCAAAATATTTGTTAACCAAATCTATTAAATGCCTTCTACTATAGCATAAACTTCCGCTTAACAAGTACTAAGGGCCACGTTTGCTTGTTTCTTTGCTGACCATTGTACAGTTCTCCCAGCCAAAATGACACAACATCCCCCAAATGACCTACCATCTATACTACCTGTGGTCCAAGAGGCATCGACATAAGTCAAAACATTCTGATCCCCAACTTCATGATTGTAAGTCAACTTATAGTCCTTTGTGAACTTTAAATATCTTAACACTCTTTTGAGGTCCTTTCGCATGATTAACTGAGGGATTAGATGACCACAGTTTACAATGCGCTAAACTGTAAATTTGGGTTTGATTTAACTAAGCAACTATGCGTGATAAATGAGCCACAGCAAAAGCTATGTCTGATCTTGTGCCCATTGCTATACATTAAACTCTCTAGAAGTTCACGATATAAGCTTTCACTAGCTTAAGAGTTATCATTTAAATTTTCTAATCTAGTATTTAGCTTACATCAAGTGGGGTATTAGCACTATTGCAATTTTTCATTTTAAACTTGATCAGTAATTCCCTTGATTTGATTGGAGCCTCGTGCAACAATACGTGCTTTATACTTCAAAATTTCACCATCTTTACCATATTTTTTCTTAAAAACCCATTTGAAATCAACCATTTTCACACCGGTTTTGTTTTCACAATTTTTCAAGCATCTCTTTCTTTTAACACATTGATTTCTTTTAATATTGCTTCTTTCCACTTTCCAACATCAGGACTTAGAATTGCTTCTTCATAAGTTGTTCTATCTGTGGAATCTTCTATGCTTATGTTTACAGCATCGTGAAATTCTTCCTTCTCTTCACTTTGGTCTTCCATTTCAGGTAAATTTAATTGGCTCTGACTTTCTTGATCACTTTTTCTCACATTATTATCTCTTCTAACCCTCCATTCTGTCATGTCGTAAGGTTTAAACCATTTTGGGGATTTTTTTACACGACTTGATTTACGAAGTACTTCCATCTATCGGAAGCCGTGTGCGTGGCCAAAGGTGTGACCATTCCTCTTAAGTTTCAGATTGCTTTTTCTTTTACTTTTGGACGTTTTTTCACTGGTTTGGATCTCTTTTCAAGAGGTTCTGATGAGCCACACAAACCATCTGCCAATCTACTTCTGCAGGTTCAACCTGTGTAAGGTCACTATGGCATCATCATTGGGCAATACCACTAATTCTTCTGTTACCTGATTTGGAACTCTCTGCTTTTCTTTATAAACGAGTTCATCATTTCTATAGTATATTGCGTCCAAATTTGGGATTTTTCTGTTACACTCTTAAAAATAGAGGTGCATTAATGTGTGAACTTAGATCATTATCGAGAGAATAATTATTCTTCTCCTAGGCGGACTGGATACAAACCTATTCTTTTACTTGAGCAGCCGGCAAGGAATAGTATGGACGTCTTGTTCATCCATCCTCAATGGAGTTAAGCATTCGATTTCCGGTTCAGAGGCTCGACCATTCCCACTCCGCTGTTCCATCCGTTTGATGAAGTCTGCAACGAAATGGAGGAGGCATGTGGCTGTCTGGCGGGACGTTGGTTGAAGTCGGCTGAATTGTAACATCAGTTTTTTTCGGGAACTTTGTTTGCAACAACACGACTGCAAAGGGATCTTGTGTTAGGTCTATGTTGTTACCTTGTAACGCAAACAAAATGGATTGAACACGGATCAGTTGAAGTTTGAGATTAGCCATCGGAAAGATCGTCTCCACGGGAAGAAGTTGCCTCAACCCTGCAATTATGGCCTGTGTGATTATGCCAGGCTTCGTGTAGAAACGTCGTAATAAGAGCATTACATCTTCGTAACTATATGGAGGTTCTAGTGTAGCGTCGACGAGGCTTTTTGCTTGCCCAGCGAGACATGACTTCAAATAGGCCAACCGGTCATCATCGGTTAGTTGCAGGTCACTAATTGCTCCGTTAAAACGTTGGAGAAAAGTATAGAATGTGAGGGGGTCACCCGCAAAACCTGGAAGGGTAATTCCCGTAGGTTTCTTTGTGTCATGATTCTGTTCCTCCCTTGTTATAATAGCTGTGTTCTGACTACTTCGACTGAGAGTTCCGGGGACGTTCTAGTTTCTTTTCCGTCATCACTACGCATCCGTCCAATTCGGGTAGCAAGAATATCGACCTCGCTGTCCTCTTCGATGGTGAGCGACGAATACTAGTCGAGAGAGGTTCTGATGAGCCACACAAACCATCTGCCAATCTACTTCTGCAGGTTCAACCTATGTAAGGTCACTATGGCATCATCATTGGGCAATAGCACTAATTCTTCTGTTACCTGATTTGGAACTCTCTGCTTTTCTTTATAAACGAATTCATCATTTCCAAATTTGGAATTTTTCTGTTACACTCTTAAAAATAGAGGTGCATTAATGTGTGAACTTAGACCATTATAGGTCTAGTTTGGTTGTCCCTATTTGCAGACCCTAGGAGGTTTACTTGTAATCCAATAGGGTTAAAGGTATGAATGTACCGTAGTACATTTCTGAAATGTCTAATTTCCAACCATACATCTAAGGTGGATTAGAACCTAACACAATTTGGCGCAAATGTCCACCAAATAAGAAAAGGTTAATTCATAGACCTATATATGTTATATAAGTCTATGGTTAATTGTAACCCTCACTTATACGGTTAAACATTGAACCAAACCGTGAAGGTGAAATGTTGAGCCAAAGTATAAGGTGAATGGCTGAACCAGAATGTGAAGGTGAAATGCTGAACCAAGATGTGGAGGTGTAATGGTGAACCAAAGTGTAAAGGTGAACCAGAATGTGAAGGTGAAATTCTGAACCAAAGTGTAAAGGTGAACCAGAATGTGAAGGTGAAATTCTGAACCAAAGTGGAAGGTGACGTGCTGAACCAGGGTGTGAAGGTGTAATGGTGTAACTGTGAACCAGCGTGGAAGGTACTGGTTTACACTTAAAATGGGAAAGGTTTATTGTTCAGCTACATAAATAAGGTGTTAGTTCGGACCTCCTGTGGACGTTCTTGGTGAATGAAATAAAGAATTGTACTGTAATTCCAAAATTGTTTGTTTACTGAGGTTTATTTATTGTTACATTAATATTACATTTTAATATTAACAATTATTCAAATTATTCAGTAAGGTAATAGTCAACCCTGCCAATTTAGTCTCACTAAATCCAAAAAAACCTCGTGTTCAATGAAGGTAAATGTTTTCAGTTTTGCTGGGTATTTAAATCCAAAAATCCAGTAAAGAGCAAAGATGGCAGAAAAGGCTGTAACAGGGCCTCTTTAATTGTGTTGGATATTCCTTCGCTAATTACTTCCCCTTCATCACTTTCATTGTGAAACTTGTCATTTGAACATAACTTTATGTGTGGAGTGGCTGGTACATTTCCATCACTCTGGAATAAATATACAATTACCTCTAGGCAATTACAAATGTAGAACAGTACTATTTTGTACCTCTAAAACATAAAGAGATTGCAGACTTTCTTTTAATAAAACTGAAATTGACTGAAGTATCTGCATAATTTTGCAATCTTCACCTGTAATTTTCAATACTTAACTTGATTGTGAGTTGCATCCTTTCGTTGTACTTTGGCAGCTGGTCCTGCGGTGTTGTTGGTCAGTTGTCTCTTCAAAAGTCTCTGCTTAGTTCCGGCTTGGAAGGTTTGGCGAATTGCTGACAGTCACCTTT
This sequence comes from Pachymerium ferrugineum, assembly GCA_034686365.1. Lineage (NCBI taxonomy): Eukaryota > Metazoa > Arthropoda > Chilopoda > Geophilomorpha > Geophilidae > Pachymerium > Pachymerium ferrugineum. The sequence continues at coordinate 16,510 of JAQGAS010001205.1, read as the reverse complement.
GTCAATGACTTTATTACGCTCATATTTAAACCTTGAACGTATTGCCCCAACCCAAGTATCCTTGAAAAATAGACAGAAGAGGAATTAATGGCAGTATACGATTTATAATACAACAAACTATCCTACAACACCACTCTCAGCTGAATCTTTCAGGTGTGGAGGCAGCTCTAGTAATGCGGTCAGCTGGTTATGGTGCTTCGATTTGTTTAATCGTTCGTCCCTGTATCCAACGACAAACAAAACAATTCTTTATCAAAGTCTTTACCCACTGTCTGGCTCTTGGAATCCAATATTTTTGTCTCAATATGGAAAGCGTCTGACTCTCTCCTCCATGGAAGGCTCATTTGTGGGCGTCTAAAATCACGAGTTTGGCGATGTAGTGGTCTGCATGTAAAATGACTGGCCTTTTGACGCTTTCTGGCAATTTTCCCCACTCTAGACGTGTTTTCACAATGAGCCCAGCTTCATCGTTCGTGACATCAACGTTTCGCAAAACCGATTCTGAAGGCAACTTGTTTCCGCTCGCAGCTGCCAAACACTCTAGAAAAATAATCAATTTGTACGACCTTTATCCAGTATCGCTCTGCCGCTCGAAGTTCTGCTGCAGTAAATGGTTCGCCTCTTTAGTTCTTGCTGACAAAGTTCATCACATAGCGTCGTACCCAGCCCGTCACCCGCAAAAGGCGTGCCAAATTTGGTTGGATCAAAAATGGTCAGTTTAACTTTGGTTCTCACCACATTCACTTCATCCTCGATTTCATCCAATTTCCCTTCATTCTCTTTAATTTCTTCCAAGTTTTGGCCAAAATCTGGTTTTTTTTCTTCAGCCAATCGGGGCCCTGCCACCACAATGAGCCATCATGTACTTGGTTACCACGCGTGATGAGATCGGCTGGGTTTTCGATTCCTAGGCAATGACTCCACAACTCGAAGGGCACGACCTGAACAATTTCTTCAACTCTTCTGCGCACAAACGGTTCTGCCACCTTTGTCCCTTGTTTCAACCAAGCCAAAACAATAGTTGAATCGGTCCAACATCTGATCTCGGTGGTCTGAATCGTCTTCACCCGTGCAACAAGTCGAGCCAGCAAAGTGCTCCCATGAGTTCAAGTCGTGGCAGTGTTATCGTCTTGAGGGGTGCTACTCGGCTTTTTGAAACAAGAAAATTAACAAAAAACTCAGCATGGTTTACCGATCTCGCATAGGCGACAACACCATATGCTAAAGGGCTGGCAACGCAGAAAAAATGTAAGTCAACTAATTGGTTGTCACTCGTGTTGCCAGTTATGCATCTTGGAATTTTCATCTCGTTCATTCTGGGTAGTTGCGCACGCCAATCTAGCCAAATTTTTTTCATTTCGAGTGAAACTTCTTGATCCCAGGCAATCTCGTCTCTCCACAACCGCTGGAACGTCAGTTTGCCGACAAGAATGGGCCCGCGATTCCCAGGGGGTCGAATATTTTCGCGACTATTTGGATCATTCTCCTCGTAATTGGCTCTTCTTCGTAGTTGGTCAGCAACACTGTGGTTTCTAGAAATAGAGTCCCCCAAAACGGTCTGCTTTTCGTTGCGTGTTGCATATGCAAAATCCTCTCTTAATCGTTCTTGCAACTCGGGTGAATTTATATTCCATTTAATCAATCTCAAATGTCCCTTTTCCATAATTTCTGTCGTCTCTTGGTAAAGTTTTATTCCCTCTTCTTCTGTTTTTACGCTGTCAACGAGGTCATCAACGTAAAATCTCGTCAGTAACTTGGCAACTGTGTCTGGAAACTGTTCAGTAAATCTTTTAACATGGTAGTTGATTGTAGTATTCAACAGATAAGGGCTTGGAGATGCCCCAAACAACACTCTTGGCATCCTCAAAATGCGAAGTCTGCAAACTCTTCCTTCGTCCCAATCACTCGTCACCCAGACTAATTTGGTGGTTACATTTCTATATTATAATAGGCTTTATGTGATATTTTTTTTAAAATGGTTTTGGCTGACATGAAACAGTCATGGTTACAACTAGTAGAAATATTTTTTTAAAAAGTGGTTGAATTTACACCTAGGTTCAAATTCAGTGTCCACCATGTTGTGCGTTTTGAATAAACTTCATGAAGCAGCAGATAGGTCACTCTGGTTTTGTACACTTCATGGAGCAAGTAAAATACTTTTAATTTCCTAAATCTAAAGTATCTGCTGATTCCCCATTGGAGAGTTGGGCACGGATTCAATTCACTTGAAGGGATCGAAGAGTTTATTTATTCAAAATATTCGTATCGATAATCGAGTAATCGGTTCCGGTGATGCCGCTGTAACCGATTTGATGGAATGGGTTCTAATATTACTCTTTGGCATTATTTGATCTCCTCGTTACAAGTGGATTACTCGTTTGCTTTTTCCTACTTTTTAATTATAAACGACAAATGGTTATGCCGACAAAAGGTTTAAAGGGACAAACAATTATATATCGGAAGAATTTACTTGTTCATATTCCGTTTTTCTAATTAAAGTATCTTACGAATTTAGTAGTACTACGGTTGTTTGATACTTCAAATTTTTAATTAGTCCTGCAGGTTTTATTAAATTTTTTTTACCAAATTAACGATTCCGGATGCAGCGAATAACTCGTTTTTCCGTATTTTGATAAATGACACGATGGGTTGGTGGTTAACAGCTTAGATTGGGATGCGATTAAGGTTTGAAAAGACTACAATTATACCGAAAGACTTTATACAACTTTATACAACTTTTATATATTATAAAAATTGTGAATAAATGTCATCCATGATTCAAATACTAAAACAAAACAGCTTCATCAATAAAAATAAAGTTTGCAGTGGGATTAACTAAACGTTGACTGTCTATAATCACCACGCTTTTTGACAAATTAGTCATATGCTGAGTGACGTCAGTTAACGGCGAATGTGATAACTATTTTCCATGATCTTACCAAATGTTTCAGCAAAATGAACAGTGCATGCAAAACGTAGAATGATAGCTATGCGGCAATAAATATGATAATTTATAGTTAATTTTTAATCAGTACCCGAAAATCCTTATTTTAATGCGTAAGAATTTTTATTACATAATTATACTTATACAGTTTTGACACTGTTCTTTCAAATTCAATTTTTACAGCAGTAACAATGTCTTGGACATGTTTTTTGCCATAAACCGGCAGCTTGGTGTTTTATCTACCAAACACACAAAAAAAAAAAAAAAAAAAAAAACCCATAGAAGCCAATGTTAATTTTTTAGTTCACACGCTTGTCGCCACTGGTGCTCATTTGAACTGCTTTTCACTTAGTATAGTGAAAATTATTGTTTTCTTACATCTGTTTTTGTTCTCTTTTGTTATAAAATCGATTTATCCGGATGTTGTAGTAATAGTACTCACAAATAACACAAAACCAAAAAACTCAAACACGTGGTTTGTATGCTGAACTACGATTGGGAAATACCTAAAAGGGGATTATGTCTAGGATTGGTAGTTCTAGGTCACATGATAAATTTAAACCCCTTCCACGGTGGTAGAATATTCTGCCACCCACCGTGACCCCCTTCAAACGACCAACCCCACCAAACACACAACCAACTTGCGACCCGTAGCATCAAAATGGCCGTTCCTTCTCTAGAAGAACTTTCGCAAATGTCGTTTGCGAAATACTTTTGGCTTGATCACCAAACCGCTATGCAGAACACGGCTAACCAGACGATCCAAACCTACGCTTTGAACCTGCAAACGTATCGCAAGATACTTGAAGACGAAATTAATGGATTATTTCTACCGACACGCATAAAATTGTACTTACAACGTGGTCTAGAAAAACTAAACGAACTTCACTTGGACGCGTTCCAATGGGTGAACGCATACTCCCAGTCGTTAAAAGAGAAAAAATTCTACTTACAACTTATCAATAACCCAAACTCTGGCTACTATATTGATAAATTCGCTACGAACACGTGGAAATTTGACGACCACGTGTTCGTACGAAAATTAACACGGGATACAAATTTCTCTTTTTTTCTCCGAATACGATTTTCGTGGGAATATTGTATGGAAATAAATGCAGCAGTCATTCCGCCACACTTAGAACAGACTCCAGGAATTAAAACTTGGATTCATCTTCAGTCACGAACTCACTGGGTAGAGGAAGAACGAGGAATGTTAATAGGAGCCGGGTTCTACGCGTCTTTTGTGCACGATGAAGAACAAGCTGTTATTACTTTTTGGCGTAAATTGACTATGGAAGATCAGAAGACACAATTAAGCGATGTAATTGCGCATTCGGTACACACCATTTTGAATTTGGCTCAGTTTTCCAAGAAGAGGACGTTGCAGTTTTTGTTTACTGACGTACTGACAGTTGATCAGAAAAATCGAATTTTGCAAGATGATTTTGTAACGGGTTCGTCGAGTATTTTGCGCTCTTTTTTGAGGCCGCGTAATGACGCGCGTCTGATTGTCGATTTGTTACAAAATTATCCGGGTGTTCCTGCACAGGTTTATTATGATATTTTGTATAGGATTATAAAGGCAATAAGTGATTTCGGCTTGTCTGTTTACAGGGAGGTTTTTAAAGATGTTTGCAGCATGTGTCCTCCAAATTTTATCTTTTTCGAAAAAATTTTGCTTATTTTACTGAAAAATGCTGAATTAGATTGTGCGAGTTTTGTGTTAAGAAGTGCGGGTAGGGAATTTGTCACCAAGGTTTTGGATAGTTGTTTTGTGAGTCATGGACTGGATAAATATTGTAAGACTCATTTTAAGAAATGCTTGATTTTACTTTTAACTGACTTTGAGTGTGAAGAGTTTAAGTTTAGGGAAGATGCGTTGTATTGGTTAAATACATTTTTAATGGTTGATAAGGACGTTGTAAAAGAAATTGAGTGTGAAATTCAAAAGCAATTAATTTGAAATAAAAGTAAATGAAGTGCATACACTTCATAGAGCAGTTAGGTCTCGGGTTTTTGTCACCAGTTTAAGTTTACCGGTATCTGATTTTGAAGTATGTATTGTCATTGATATGGTGTGGTGCTGTAGCGCACACTCATAAAACTAAAGGTGTTCTTGTCCTCTCCGTAATACCTTTTTAAGTGTACATGTACGCCCTAAATAGTACATCTTTTCTTTTTTCTATTGCCTACACCATGAGAAAAGATGTACAAAATAGGATCACGTGTAACTAAACGGTGTACAGTAGTAACACCTTTAGTATGGCAAGATGTATATGTTCTTATAAAATGTGTATCAACCCCGGTTACAACCATGTAACAACCTTTTTTATCAGTGTAGGCCTCTGGCAACTTTAAGCCCCATTTCTGTCTCTCAATGAAAAGAAGTGAAATAAGACAAGCCACTAGTTCTTAGATTCTGTGCCTATGTCTCTACACTCAGCAAAGCAAGATAGAACTCATTTGACGGTGGCTCACTACATGAAAGTTGTTGTGAAATCTTTTAAAACTTTCCTAACATGAAAGGTATGAGCCGTAGTAACTTATCAATGTATTGGGATTGATGTAAATAACACTAACACCGAAAGAAAATTTTACCGTTGAATCATTTACTGTAAGTCTTACGGAAGAAAACTTCAGATTTGTCCGGTATATTTTGCCTATGTGAAAAGGTGCACATTTGGAGGCAAAACGAAACTCCTCCCTTCTGCTACTGATAACAAGTATGAATATACTAATGAAGATAAATCTAGCACGACGGGAGATTTCAACATCTCTCATGAGTTGGCAGCTTTCCCGTTCTGAATAAATAGTTACATTGCGAGATCACTGAAGGTCAATGCCATTTAAACAACAAAAATTTCCCTCATAAAAATTCTACAAAACAAAACTAACAAGAATCTCCCTGAGGAAGTATACAGTAAGGTTCTCAACATAACTAAGCAATGCAAACCACTCTGAATCAGACGATATATCTAATCATCTTCATTTTATTAAGTACAAACCAAGTAGTATCTAACTCATCATCAACTCCATCCAATGATCAGTTATGTAGCGTTAATAACACACTTGTCCTCTGCCAACTGCAAATTACCTGTGCCACAACTCGATGGTTTTGTCCAATGTCAACAAGTGAAACTGATTTGACATGCACTACTTTACTAATTGGTCTATCCAATGTAAGTTCCTGCCGTAATTACACTTACTTCAACAATAATTTTCTCAATGTCTCTTTCATGTTGAATAAGTCTTTCAACATGGATGACAGAATCATACTATCGGTATGTTTTCCCTTATTCAAACATTTCAAACAGTCAATCAAATGGAAACTGACAGAAACAGAAGTCACCTTTGACGAAAATTTAACTGTCTTGTATGATCCACATTTCACCAAACCAGAGTGCAACCAAAAATCCTACAAAGAAAATGTAATTGGTGAATACAAATTAGACTTAGAGGGCAAGTTTGTCTACGTAAGAGTACCAGATTGTTGGAAACCACCAATATATGAAATGGATATATTTGTTGCAATTGAATCGGCAATTTCTTCCATCAGTCTTGCGATTGCCATCATTTTAGAATTAATTGTACCACAAAGTGAATATGACAGAAGACCCTTAATTTGTCACATGTTCAGCCTATTTGTGACATTTGTTGTTGTAGTCATTAGATGTGTGACTGAAAAACCAGATGGAGTACTTTGTTACATAATTAGTGTATCTGTCATTTATTTTTTCGCGACAGCTATTACATGGATGACAGTGATTGTATTTGACATGTGGAGACATTTGCATGTAGATAGAATTCTCAATTATAATCCACGGGGAAGCAATTTGAAGTACTCATTGCAGTCACTTTTTGCATGGGGTGTCCCAGCCGTATATCTTACAGGATTATATCCTTTGAGATACATACAATCAAATACAGCTGAGAATTGTTTGTCACCATTTTTCTACAATCAGTTTCAGACAGTTGCTGTGTATGCAATACCTGAACTACTGCAGATTGGTAATTTTCTGTTTTTTGCAATAATTGTGTACAATGTTTCTCAGTTTGATAAAAAGCTGGGAGCTGCCAGAGTTCATGGGAAGAATCCACAAAAACTGTAAGCTATTTACAATAGTTGGATTTATTTTATTTTATTTAATTTGTTTTTTTAAAAAAACAGATGGAGATTTTTCTTACGGTTTATGATTGCTGTTGGAGTATGCGCTTTGGTGTCTATACCACAATTTTCGTTGGAAATATTTTTCACAATTGATCCATACATTGATTTGTTATTAAGTATGATTTGCCATTTGCAAGGATTTTATTTATTTTTCATATACGATTGTAATAAGTTTGTCTGGAAAAAATTGTGGAGAAAAATAAAGAAAGCTAGTAGTTGCTGCTAAAATTAGGTATAAGTAGTTTGCTTTGTTTTGTTTAGGACATAAAATTGATCAAGGATAACGGATGTATACTGACGTGATTAATATCTAACCTTGGCATCATTGCCTTCAACAGGTAACGAGCGGGGAAATCCACAAGGTGTGACGAATAGTTGTTTCTTAGAAATTTATGGAGTAATAAAATTATTCTTCATTTGTTGGAGGAAATGAACTTAAATGAAGTTCTGACAATGACTTTTTGAGTAAAGTAACCTAGTGGACAAACAAGTCTTCAGTATCAGTTCTTCAGAACTAAACTGGTAAATAAGAAATACTCGCCCAGTCACAAATTAAATTATAGGCGGGTTAAGAGAATCTATAATCAATGGTTGAATGAACCCTTTAACCCTTGACTTCATTTGTATCAGGTGCTGTATTCATTGTGCTTAAAGTACCGGTCTCTCACTAATTGTGTCTAAGTAATATAAAATTGCATTTGCTACACAGTACCCTTGGCTTCATAATGCAATGTATGGTGGTATTTGGTTGGAAGTGAAGATTTTTTATATGTTTATGTTGAAATAGAGTTTTTATTTGTTTGTGGATTGCGTGTAAGTGATGTTTGGATAGGTCAAATCATAATCATAATATGACTATGACTGGATAATGACAATTTGATTGGTGTAGATTAGTGTTTTTGTTTAGGGTTAAGTAAGTTTGTTCTGTGCGTAAAAAATTTTGTTTATAACTAGTAAACATATACCGAGCTTCTGTAACTGTTTCTTGAATCATTATTTTTTGTTTGTTAATAAAATTTTAGCTAAATAAAACGTAGTGTGCGACACTTTGTGGCTAATATAAAACACTGCTAAACAAAATTGGAAATAAAAATTGCTACCAAGTGCAACAAGAATGTTTCAATTTTTGTCAAGCACTGAAAGGGAGACCAATTCAAACGGGCAACCTACCACTTACAGATCCTTTTAGCAGCCCAAGGAATTAAGAGGAGGTGAAAGAAGACAAGAGATACTGAAATATGTTTTCCTGCTCTGATGACATTAAAAAAACAATTATAATTGCATTTTTAATGAGGCACTTTTCAAATACCCTCCAATTAACCACTAAATTACTTTAATGAGTTAATTGTTTGCTGGTTTTTCCTGCAGTACGCACTGCATTGTTGGAACCAGATGGCAAACACATTACTCTCAGGCCTGTTCCTCCTTTTCATCGTTACTGGTACCAAACATCGAGTTAGCTCATCATTTCCTGAATATTTGTCTATTACATGCGATCAACATTTTCTAAACAACAACACTCGATGGGTTTGTTCCTTGTCTTCACAAACCTCCACATGCATTAACTTCAAAGTAAGCACTGACAAGTTGCATTCGATCAAAAACGACACATTTATAGTTAAGTTTAACATTAACTTTCACTTTCCAAACTATATTCACAATGGAAACCAACTCGATGTCATTTTGTGCACAGCTCAATCAAACTCATTTAAAAAAGAAATGAAATGGAAATTGATGCAAAATGAATTCACAGTAGATGCCAACAAAAGTGTAATATACAACGTTATGTACTCAGAACCAACATGTGGCCCAAACAAAGTTTACAGAGAAAACAAATTAGGAAATTACAGATTTAACCCGGCAGATGGCTCCGTTTTCGTCAAAGTGCCAGATTGTTTGCAAGTTTACCCATTCTATGATGTAATAGAAGGAGTTTCTTTAGCAATTTCTCTGGTTCCATTACTGTTTGGAATATTTTTAGAAACTGTAGTTTCGTTAAGTGCATTTGACAGAAGACCTTTTATCTGTCATATGATCAGTTTTTCAATGAACTACTGCGTGGTTCTTATAAGAGTTGTCACAAAGAAGCCAGCTGGGTTTATGTGCTATGTAATAAGCCTCATTGCCAACTATTCATTTCATACAGCTGTAACATGGATGACTGTAATAGTTTTCGACATGTGGAGGCACTTGCATCCAACAAGAATTCTTAATCACGTTTCAACCAGAAGCAATAAAAAATTTGCTTTTCAATCATTATTTGCGTGGGGCTTTCCAGCCTTCTACTTATGTCTGTATTATCCATTGAAGTATTTGGATAATAAGGCCTCAAATGAAAACTGCTTGTATCTGTTTCGGAATAATAAGGTGCAATCTATGTTGTTTTATGGTACTCCTGAAATTATTCAAGCTGCGAATTTTATAATGGTTGGAATTATCTTGTGGAATATCCGTCATTTTGATGATACGTCACTGTTGAACTCTGAAGTCAACGATAAAAAAATGTAATGTCTTTTCGGTTGTTTGTAATCTTATTCAAAGTTAAGGCCATAAACTGTATTCATTGCAGCATTATGAAGCTCGATTTGCCATCTATATGTACCTCTCTGTCCAGAGAGTTCTTGAAAGACCTATTTAGGAAACAGTGACATATTAAGGTCACTAACCTTAGCAGAAGTGGGAAAGTTGAGCATAACATTTTGTATATTACGTATATTTTTATATTTTTATAAAGCAAGACCAAGAAGTAGCACCGAAATAGTTTAAGGCCTAACTTTGACTGCATTAAATAAATCTGATAATTAATTATGACTATTCTTTTGTCTTAGGTGGCAGATGTGTGTCAGACTACTAATTGTAGTGGGCATTTGCAATCTAGTTGGAGTGCCATCTTGGGCATGTATGACATACAATTCAATTGATCAATATTTTAGTCTTGTACTCAACGTTGTGCAAAATTCACAAGGACTATTGCTTTTCCTAGCCTATTATACTAATGCTGATCCTTGGAAGAAGCTTTATGCAAAAATAAAAGTTATATTAGTATGTTAATAGAGTGTTTTTTAAAAAATAAATTATTTGCAGACAAAAAATTTAATTCAAACACTTTAAAATTTAAAAATGTTTACGTACAAGCCTCTCTTGCATACATAAATTACCAGTACTGTCAGCATCCAATACCATAATTAGCCGTGTTGCAGTCAAAAGAACGCGAAAAAACTATTGAAGACAATTTTGTTTCCCTGAATTAGCACTGGAGATTATTTTTATTTATAGATCTATATCATATAGATAGAGGTCTATACTTTTGTTGCAGCTATTTATAGTCGAAATTCTAATATGCCTGCCAATTCGCTTTTCTTTTTTAAAAAATATCTTTCCGAGGCTGTAGAGATATTCAAATAATAACGAAAACTATAATCTAACCCAGTTCAAGCCTAAAATTTGTCATTTTTAAGTCCTTTATTACGTATGAACCTTCAATAAGATTTATTCTGATTTTTCTAATTCGAAAAGCGCGCCATCTTAGTTCTCCCCGTCACGGGATCACGCCTGGTGAGACTGAGCGTCATCTGACATCAAATTTCTCACAATACTTAAGCATGTGTACACAACAATACGATGTAAAAACCACTTTGAAAATAAAAATTCGCGATGAAATAGAAAATAAAAAATTCTACAAAAATTATTAAATTCCCATGGTTACAAGACTAAAGTAGTCGATAAACAGTGTGGCGAATGTCAACAACTCGAAATGGCGTCCAGGAAACGTGATTCTCTTGGAACCGAATCGGATTTAGAAGCGCCTAATAATTCCTTCGATCTTGTCAGCCTTTTGGTTTACCGCAAAGAAGTAAATCAATGTCTCTTAGTTAAAGACAAAGAAAATCGGGGCTGGTGGATGCCGTATTTATATGTAGTCAAGGGGGACGGCTGGCGGAAGACCGGTCAGATATTATTAGGGGAGGTATTAATTAGATTAAATAAGATGATCAAATAAGATTAAAAATTTTCCCGACTTTTATTTGCAGCTTTTGGAATGCGGGGGTAATTTAGGCGCAACAGTATCCATCCAAAGAACAGTTTTACCTCAAAACATGGCCACAATAACGCACGTATTTTTATTAGCTTATGATTCTGATAACTGTAGTGTTAATATGGTAGGTTTGAAAGGTTTGATTAGAGTTTATTTGAATAAAAATTTTTGTCTTTCAGCCGCCTGATGATTTTCGGTGGTTCACTTTGGATCAAATGTCCAATTTGATTACAGATGAGGATTTAGGAGGAATTTTAGGGCCTGAACCTATTCGGTTATTTAGACGAATACAAACAGGTGGAAGTATCATTTAATTTAAAAATATAAATTGAGGTCACTTAATGAATGTTTTTAAAAGTAATATCCTGGTTAGTTCCTCAGTTGAATTAGAGAAATTCATACTTAACGAGTTCGCATGTTTCTATGGTATGGCCTTAAATTTAAGATCAAGCCCAAAATCTGGAATGTATGCATTTCACCATAGGTCTGCTTTAGCAAAATACAAAAATTTAAGTAATTCGATAAAATTAACTTTTAACACAATGTAAATGTGGTGTAGTATTCGATTCGAGTTTCTAATTTTTGGGGTGAATTATAACAGAAAAAACATTGCACGACACTCCATTATAGTGAAATATTATTATAATTTTACCATACAAACAGATGACTAATAAAGAAACCTTTTTAATGATTAGACTGTCCTGAAAACCTGCACGCTGTTTTTATTGAAGATACTCTTCACACTGCTTTGGACATACGACGAGAACCAAATGTCATGGGACATCACATGTCTGCACCCGAATTGCTATTAGAATCAGCCAAATTCGGAAATCAGGGTAATAACATTTGTCAACTCAATTTTTTAGATAATTTTTTTTAAAATCTTTCGCGGTTTTTTGAATTTTAACTGAAATCTCAGAATTCTGCATTGATTTGGTTTGCACTGGTTGTTGTAGTTGTCGATTTATTAATAATATTAATACTGTTTAGAGCAAGAATTACTTTTTGCGGAGTATGTCAAACAAGTTCACCCATCACGCTACATGAATAAAATAGTATTTCAAGAAATTCTAGTCAGTTTGGGAATTCCAGCTATTCAGATTCCGGGATTGTACAGGTCCATACCATTTTTTAAGATTTTTTAAGCATTCTACATAATTCTGTGCTTATTTTTTTTTTAATCTGCATTTTTTTAGAGCTTTTGATATTTATAGCAACGGATTTCTATCTTTTACGGATTTTATTTTGGGTTTAGCTGCAATGGAACCCTGTACTCAACATGGCGGTCCGCCGGCAGAACAACGTTGTAGATTTATTTTTCGGTATTATGATGCAAATGGGGATGGTGTTATGCAGTACAACGAATTCAAGTAACTCACTTTCTAGATATATTGTATCTTGATTCTAATGATTTCTACTACAGGAAGTTAGTTTCCGACATTCGATCGCTCAAAAATCTTGCAATAACTGATGATGACGTAGAAGAAGAAGCTCAAACAAGTCTAAAGTAACTCAAAGGCTTCAATTTGTGTTCATTGAAATTAAGTTGTTTTTCAAAAGGGTATTTGGATCAGAGAATCCAGAACGTTTGTCCATGGCTCGATTTCTATCTGGCGTTGGTCAATTAAAGTTTAGAGGAACATCGCTGCTTTTTCGATTACCAATGACATCGTTGAGCATAATTAAAAGGAATAGGTAATATTAAAACAATTTAGAGACATATGATATTAATTTGTTTGGGTTTATTAAGGTTAAATGCTTCTGGTATTCGACGTCCACCCTTAAAGAGAATAAAAGTAGAAGGAAATCGATTACAGACATTTTCAGAAGCTTATTTGCAAACAGGTTTTAATTTGGTCAACTATATAATGTTGTTACTCAACTGTAATTTTCTTTTTTATTATGTTTGGTAGAAAGATGTGATACGAATGTTCCAGAGACAAATGTCCCATCGCCAGTTCCAATATCAAAAGCCCCAGTACCAACGAAAGGACCGTATGAACTCGCTACACATTCAGTTAAAGTGCGAAGAAGTGGAACTTTAGTTGATGTCAATTCTTTGTGGGAGTTAGAAGGTTGAACTATTATATGAAAGTAGTTTTTAAAACTGAAGCGAAACTCAAAACTCTAAACTCAAAAACCCAATTTTTTTTTAAAATGTTTTGCAAAAGGTATTACATATTGATAATTTATCGAAATGAGGAATGCTAAGAATAAGGAATTTTTAGCATTCCTAACAAGAGATCACAGCAAATACTTTTAAAAAAATATACCTTGCCATTATAAACCCTTCTGTGAACTCTTGCAATGTAGAAGTAATGGTTTTTTTGCTTTTTACGGTGATTATTTCAAGCTCAGTAACTAGTTTACAATATAAATCAGGTTTGGCTTTTAAATGAAGTTGTGGCAATCAACCCTAACCATTTTAGTTCAATCTGAGAATCTTGGCAAAAAAAATTACTTTTAACTTAACTAGCAACTGTTTTGTAACTGTCCCTTACAAAAAAAATTGATTATAGTGAAGTCATAATTTGATTATAATCAAATCATTTAATCATATTGAGATCATTTTTAGTCATTATACATCAGAGCAGTAATTAACTAGATTTTATGATTAAAAAGTGATCAAAAAAATGACTAAAATTGCTCACTTGTGATCATATTTTAGTCATTTCTTCACAACTTAATCAGAAAGTGGACTTTTGTGATCAAACCAAAACGATCAGATGATTAAAATATGGCTTAAAAATGATCAAATTTTGTAAGGGGTACTACCGTTTACAAACAAAATTGAGAGAGTAGTAAGGTAAATGGCAACACCGCAGAATAGAAACATTGTTTCGAAATATCTGCAATATTATGCACAAGAACAAACCTAAACTCTTAATTCCTTCCATGACAGAAAAATAAAATTTACCCATTCAGTAAAGTACTATATTACAATTATAATAAATCTGATGGCAAATCAAAACCAATAACACCAGACTTTTCAACATAGCTAATGAATTAATAATTAAGTTCTGAGTTTATCGTTCAATCAAACTACAATTGTGTCATTTAATTGCAGGAACTGCGGCAATTAGCTCAGACTCTGCCAGAGTTGGACAGAAAGGGCGATTTGAGAGAATACCATCAATTGATACATTTAATCAAGTAATATAACCACTGAAATAATTTAATAGTTTTATACGGATCCCCTCTTTCTAGCGATCTCATGCCAATGAAATGCTCAACGGTTTAAAATACTTCGAACGGCCTATTCGTCATGATACAGCGGCTAAACACGGCAATAACTTACAGGGAAAAGAAGCATTTAATTGGGGGGCTGTAGATCGAAAAGCTTTGGGGAAATGCCTGCTTAGTGTTTGTAAAGAAGCTAGAGAAGTTATGAAACAAGAGTCACGGCTTCTCAATTTATCATCACCTACCTACATTTTGGGTAGACAAAATATGTCCTCTGAAATCAACTCTCATGATAATTTAATATTTTCTAGGTGACTTACATGGAAATTTTCATGATTTAGTTTGTTTTGAAAAAGTTTTGTGGAGAATGGGGCCTGTTTTGACTCCAGCTACTTTTTTATTTTTAGGAGACTATGTAGATAGAGGAGAACATGGTGTTGAGGTAATAATAGACAATGACCGTACTCAATTATGTAAACAAATGATTTGTTTTGCAGGTTGTTGCATATTTGTTTGCGCAAAAAGTATTAGCGCCTCAGAAATTTTATTTGCTTCGTGGAAATCATGAAGTGCGTTATGTTCAAAAGATGTTTACTTTTTATAAGTAAGTTTAGTTTTTAGCAGAATGGTTCATTTCAATAATTTTTTATGGATGTTTTAGTGAATGTTTATCTAAGTTTGGAGAAAAACTTGGCCATGAGATTTGGGAAGACGTAAATATGTGTTTCGATGTTATGCCATTGGGTGCTGTTGTTGATTCCAAGGTAAATAGAAAAATTTGCTGCAAATTGGCATTCCCTTAATGGTATCTCTCTATAACTTATTAATTTTTAAACCAAGGTATTCTGTGCCCATGGAGGAATTCCGCCACCATGGTTGGGCAAAGGGTTAACAACAGCAATTAATGACATCAGTGTACCATTACCTGATCCTGAAGAGGGAAGCAAATTGGCCTGGGAACTAATGTGGAACGATCCTATAAGGTTAATATCTGAAATATGCAAAAATCCAAGTTTATATATTTTATTTGTCCCAGTCCTCAAAACCTAACTGATGAAATTCGGGAGGAGTTGGAAGCTACTGACGGATTTGCTGAAAACCGGCGGAGAGGAACAGCTCACATGTTTAGTGCTGAAGCTTTAGAAGCATTTCTTACCCGGAACCGGTTATCACATGTTGTAAGAGCTCATGAAGTTCAGCAAGCAGGATTTCAGGTGTGCACGTACACTTAACTATTATCTGCTTATAGATTTAAAATAAGATACTAATTTTCTTACAGGTACAATTAAATGGGAAATTGTTGACAGTTTTCTCTTCATCTCATTACTGCGGTGGCTCGAACGAAGCTGCCTGTATTTTGGCTGATCGGAGTAAATTAAGAACTATTCGAATGGATACATCTTGAAGAAAAGAAAATTGTTATTATATGTAAGGAAGATTTTTCAAATTGTAATATTGAAGAGAAAATATTTTTGCAATACTTGAAATTGAAATTGTAGCATGTGTTTGAATATTTGAAATTGAACTTTGTATTTTTAATACGAAACAAATAATGAAAAAGCATTCCTTGCAGTCCTGATCATTTTTTTTTTATTTTAGTCATTCCTTTTCTTTTGTATTTTGAAAACAATGCGTTTAATTGAAACGTCATAGATTATTGTATTGAATTTTTAAGTTTTGATTTTATTTGTAAATACTTCAGCATTTAAAAATAAAATTGTTTAAGTTTTAAAAAGGACATATCTTTCACTGTAGACTAAAATAGGACGCACTTTTATAAGCCCAAAACTTTTTGTTGTAACGTTTGGTTTTTTTTATCTAAATTATAAGTGTCATACTATTTTAATTATGATTTCTGGAGGATCTCTAAATCAACAGCTGCTTGATTTTTCCTACAGTTTTACGACACAAACGTTTCACTTGACTATTCTGTAAATTTCAGCATATTTATCCCTCGTATTTGATTTCCTTAATTCACAACTTAAAAATTGAAAAGTATTCAGAAAGCAGAAGCCAAATTTTTTTACAGAGATGTTACAACAAAAATTATATTCAGAATTTGAATTTTCCGCCAAACGCATGCGTAGTGCGACCCTGACTTCTGATTGGTCGATAACTAAATTCGGTCATTGACTTCCTTCTCTCCGCTGCACTCGGATCCAAAGTATTTTGTTGTCAC
>JAQGAS010001204.1:0-23594 GCA_034686365.1 Pachymerium ferrugineum | reverse complement strand
AACTGGGTGCACATTTTGGCAATGTGACCATGTTCTCCGCAACGATAACAAGCGGCATCTCGCATGCTACGTCTTCTGTCGGAACTGTCGGAACTGTCGGAAGGCCGAATCTTTCGCTTAAAGCTTTCGCTAGGATTTGGACATTCCCTAGCAATATGACCACTTTTCCCACATTCCCAGCAACTTTTCTTATCTCCATCTGTTTTTTCTTCTTTAACAACTATTTTTTTTTCGTCTTTATCGTCTTCACTTCCTTCGCTTTGCTTGTTTCGTTTTGGGCAATTCTGTTTCAAGTGCTCCAAACTTCCACAAACAAAACACGCTTTACCATTGTCATGTTTGGTTGAATCGGGAGAATTCAAGCTTGTTTGTTTTGGTGAATCTGCTTTTAAACGTTTTCTCTGTGGCTGTGGACAATCACGAGCTAAATGACCAACAGTGCTACAGTTGTAGCATAGTTTAATTTTATCTGGACAATCGCGCACCATATGACCGGTTCGTTCGCAATGGTAACAAACTACTGAATTCATTTCTGCAATAAAATTCAAAAATTAATATTTACTATTACTTTTTTACTAGTAAACCTAGTAATACATTTACCGAATTATAGTTTCATGAAAACGTATATAATTTTTAGCTCATTTTCGTTAGCGCTTTTTCAATGATGGGCGAATACCGGCAGTCTGAAATAAATAAATAAAGTTAACCTTTCCGCCATAATTTAGATCGGTTGAATTAATTAGTTTCATTATGCATAATCTCAATGTATTGTAGGAGAAGTAAATGTTTAATTTTTGTCCACCGCTCCAATTAATATTATTCTCAACCCTAGAAGCTTTTGAAATTCCTCCTAGTCATTTACTATCACCATTATATGTGCTATCAACTATTGTGATTAGGCTTATCAAATTGTTTGCTGTTTGAAGTAGAAATTCTATTAATTAGTTAACTTAAACGCTACTAAACTTCTAGTTGAATGTATGAACTGAAACTTACTCTTGACTGTTGCGGTAATATAATTGAAATACACAAAACTCATACACAAAAGTCTCAGCTTTACTTCGCACAAAGTTGCCTTTGTGAAAATGGCGGTTAAGATCTTTCGCGCAAGCGCAGAATACGTAGCTTAACGACGAAAGACCCCCTACACAGCAAAACATCTGGCGGGAAGTTTGAAATACCGATAATAAATTGTGTATTTAACCGCAAAGATCCACCTTTGTGTTTTAACAAAACCAAGATCTTTTAGAAATAGTGACGTCGGTCTCTTAATACTTATCTAATTTATAAAAGATTATTTAGAAATAAATCCTTTTATATTAAGACCATTATTTTGGACTCACTATTCCAAAATATGAAATTAGACAAAAGCCAATTTTAAATGCCATAAAATCTAGTTGCGGTCTGAACGCGCATATGCATGCACAATATGCCGGTACCATATATGTATAAACTGTAACTATCATGTAACGAGTTTTGTGAGGACGAGAAAGGAGAAAGTGCACATCAGCGTCAAAATCAGTTCCAAAATTTGGTATAATCTGAAATATAATAATTTACTCAAGTCTAAAAAGGAAAGACCGCCTAGTAGGAGTGAATTTGTAGAAATGAAGGACGAGGAAGTCCAGAATTCTATTTCAAGCAGCCAAAGATTTAGAAGCCATGCGCAAGAACTATTTCAGATTAAATTTACTTACAATAGGTGGCAGCACAGACCAACGTAACAAAATAATACAACGCAAGCGAAAACAAATTCAACATTTAACGTATTTAATCACCGATTTTTTACATTTAATTAATTTATAAAAGCTGAAAATAATTTCATCATTAAAAGAACCGAAACCAATTAATTTTTGATAATTGAATACAAATTTAACTCAAGCAAGTTAATAAAAAATCAAATTGCAATTTAATGAAAACTATATTATGAGTAGTTGATAAGAAACCAGATTTCCTAAATTAACAAATCCACTACTTTTAAAACTCTTACACCAGGTTAAAAAATTATATGTTTTACAAAAAGAGATTTGTTTCTTAGTAAAATATATAAAATTCGTTGAAATGTAAATCCATTTGACTATCCTAGACGCTTCAAAAACATGGCGCGTGCTTCCCAGCAATACATCAATTTCGCACATCACACAGAATAAAAATGGCATTTAAAAAAAAAAATGAGTAGCTTAAACCTCCTCCACTTTTTATCAATTCTTCCACCCCATTCAGAATTTCCCATTGACACCACCTTTAAAAACAATAAATCTCCATCGGCAAATCAAACTCATCAAAAGAAGTTCAATCAAAAGTTACCAGCAAAAGATGGCCAAAAGACAGAAATAAAACTTCACTAAATACAGTTTCCTCTTGACGTCACGTGCGTTCTCTAAATTCATCCAGCATCCCGTTTCCCCTCCCCAAAAAGTTGGCATCACCCCCACACACTCTCAAGTGTTTGGAAAATAAAAAAAACTGAAAAAAGTAAAAAAACTAAATTAAAGAATTTCAATATTCAAAGAAAATAAAATTGAAACACTTTTCAATTTTAATTTTTAAAGTCAATAGATATGACCCTTGGTGTCTTTAAATAGAAGTCCAACAAAGAGCCAATTTTTTTTCATGGACACAAAAGAAAAAGTTTAACACCAATTTTCTATCAAGAATTAACCTTAATAGGAAATAACCAGTTAATCACATATTTACAACTGAAGAAAAAATTTTATTCCTCAAATATTTTTTCCCACGCTTATCAATAGATGGTATTTCCAGCAGCCAGATAAAAGCTACAGATGGTAAAAGCAGTGTTTGGCATATGAAAAATTTTGAACTCACACATCACACTAATTAATGTGTATCTAAATAGTACCAAAAATTACTAGATTCAATATGTTTGAGTTGTTATTGAAATCTCTCAAAATACCAGACGTTTAGTGACGTCATTTTGTGTCCTCCTCATTCCAACCAGCACTGCCAACCCTCAAATAAAATAGGAACTATCCACGCCTTTAACGTAACCATTTTCAAAAATTGCACAAAGATGTTTACACTCCAAATTAAGAAATGTCAATAAATTAAACCAAACTGTCACCTATGGTCAAAAAAATCTCCGCTCATCCCTCCTCTTAATAGACAGAATCAGCATCTTTAAGATATACCATAAAATAAATTTAAATTACTTTGGGGTTTTTCAACTCTTCAGATTTTGTTTTTAAATAATTTAATTTATTGTATATTTTCATCCGACGAGTCACTTAATCGACCAAGTTAGAAAACGGAAATGAAATGAAAAGACGAGCGCATGCTCAATACTCGTCAACTGGGCGAGTTTAGGTTGGCAAAGAGAGAGAGAGAGGCGACACGGGAAAACGTAGTGTCCCAGCAGCAGCAGCGAGACAGAGGCTGTTAGTGGCTGTGTGCTACCCAACTCCGGCATGTTTCGCTGCTTTTACTTCCATTGGCATCATTCCCAAATAGGAACTGAACACCCGATACTAGCGCGGCATCACACAGCAAAAAGTGTGGCTGCTATTTGGCGCCATCTCTCTACGAGCGGCGGCACGTAGGTGCGTGTCCAAGGCGGACCGTCGGCGGCGGTCATGCAGACACGCACGGTCGTCAATGGAGGCCGTTTCGACTTCGACGATGGCGGCACCTACTGCGGCGGCTGGGAGGACGGAAAAGCGCATGGCCACGGCGTTTGTACGGGTCCAAAAGGTCAGGGAGAATATTCGGGCTCGTGGCATTACGGATTTGAAGTTTCTGGTGTTTACGCTTGGCCTAGTGGCAGCTCATATGAGGGACATTGGCAAAATGGGAAAAGACACGGTTTAGGAGTAGAGACACGAGGACGATGGATTTATCGCGGAGAATGGACACAGGGATTTAAAGGTCGATATGGAGTACGGCAAAGCAACACATCAGCTGCCAAATACGAAGGAACGTGGGCAAATGGATTACAAGATGGATATGGAACTGAAACCTATGCTGATGGAGGTGAGTTAAATTGGCTGCGCTGCACGTTTCCAACTTGGTTGTCATGACAACGGGATGGCAAACGCAACAGCCACACGTGTATATATTCCTACATTTTTGCGCCATTTAAAAAACGCATCACAAATGGCGACTTAAACTGAGTGATGTGATAGGAATGTGGCCACATGGCCAGAACCAAATTAGTTGATAAATTAGTAGGAAGGCAAAGCCGTTTTGGGACACTTTCCACTCATTGACAAAAGGGGTGAGGAACAAGGCTAATCGAAATTTTCGCTTCTTCTTCTTCATCATCAACGATGATGAAATGGAAGAGGCCCAAAAACAGGGTGTAAGGGATAAAACTTTTCTAGGGTTGAAATAGGCGCACTCTGAAAATAACTCGAGTGTTCCAGATTCCCATCTATTGATATACCTCACTTTAAAATTTTTACACTCATTTAAATTTTAAAAAATATAAATTTAAAAAAAAAAAAAAAAAAAACATTTCAGGAACTTATCAAGGCCAATGGCTGCGTGGTATGCGCCACGGATACGGTGTACGAACGAGCGCCCCTTTTGGATTAGCATCACATTTAAGGAATAAAGCTTTAAGACAGTCGACATCTTCCCTACGGAGCGACTCTGTTGTGGGTGACCCAGCCAGTGAAAGGGACAGAAAAATTGATGATAGCAGAGGTGGATTTGTATTGAAAGCAAGGAGTGATGAACCGCCAGCTAGAAGGAGGTCCCTTGTCGAGAAAGGAAGTAGCCTCAAAAAGACCATTTTACAGGTAAAAATACCTTTTAAAAAAAAAAATATACATTGATAAGTGTTCGTATAGGGCTTACGGATTAAGAAACAAAGAAGTACAGGTGATATCGACAAACGAGGGACAACGTCCGGCTCCATTCGTAGTACTGGAAGTTCAACGTCATGGACCAGTACAGAATCATCGCACTCCGGTCTGACTTCGGGCTCGCATCACACTGATAGTAATGTGAGCTTTGTGAGTCAGGATGATGTTGTAGATGGAAATGTTACTGAAACTTATTTTGGAGGCAAGAAATGAGGATTTTTTTTTTTTTAAGAGTCAAAAATATATCGATAACCAATTTCTATTTTTATAGAATGGAAAAATGATAAACGTTGTGGATATGGAATCAGTGAGAGATCAGATGGGCTCAAGTATGAAGGTGAATGGTACAATAATAAAAAATACGGGTATGGTGTGACAACATTTAAAGATGGTACCAAAGAAGAAGGAAAATATAAAAACAACGTTCTTATAACATCTAATAAAAAGAAGCATGTATTTCTTATTCGATCAGCAAAGTTTAGAGAGAGAGTTGATTCTGCAGTTTCGGCAGCTGTTCGAGGGTCTCAGATTGCCTTACAAAAAGCAGATATTGCAATTTCAAGGTAAATCTTTTATTTTTAGTTTAAATCTTTCAATTGACAAAGATTTATTTCAAATTCAGAATGGCAACTGCTAGGGGTAAGGCCGAACAAGCAGACATTGCAGCTAAACACGCCCAAGAGGATTCTGAGTATGCAAGAATTTGCAGCAAACAGTTTGCTCCTGAGTTCCAGCAACCAGGTGAGATAATAAAACAATTTTAAAACCCTTTTAAAAACACAAGAGAATGCATCTATTCACTTGTTGCAATTTGGGAAGCTCTTTATTTTTAGCAACTTGTCTGCTTGACAAAAATGCTGTGACTGGGGGTCTAGTCACTTTTGCTAGTTTTATGTACTCCACAAATAGCACCAACTTAGCCTCACTACACAGACATCGTTTAAAATTGAAAATCTTTAATTGATTTTTAATTTTTTAATTAATAGGTGCCAATTTATTGCGACATCGACTCGACCATCCAGGTCAATCAGAATTCTCCAAATATGGAAATGCATCACCTTTCAGAGGAGCCGAATCTGATTTTTCTACTGGTTTAAGTCCCGACTTGAATCTCGGTGCATACGATAGGCAGGCCGGCCGCCATCAGACTGCTGGTCTAAGCAGTGCTCTATACGAAGACGCCAATTTAAATGGCGGTTACGACAAAGTTAGCAACTACATTCACGACGGTGGACGACATCCAACTTTTGCGGGATCCTCACTTCGAGGCGATGACACCAGATATTCCATTTCACAAGTGATTGGTGACCACTTTGACCAATACAAATTGGAACCCACAAGGGACTTGAGTGCGTTTAGTGCCAAAACTCAATTCACCACCGAAGTGAGGCCAAATTTCCCACCCAAGAAAATTTATCCTGACTGGACTCCTGATTCAGGAGTCTCGGAAGGGATGGACAATGAAGATTCACCTACCAGAGGACCCAACCGGCGCAGCACGCTGCCCAATTTATTACCCAGTGATTTATCTGGTCAAGATTCCGTTGCTAGTCTTGCTCCTAGCGATTTTAGTAATAGTAGTTCCGCCAATGAAGACGTATTACGTAAACGAGGTGGCGGAACAGGCAACACAGCAGCAGGGTCAAGTGGCAACGCGCTGACGCCAAACCGTACATCATCACTCTACAATAATCCTACACCAAAAAGTGGTGGTGGTGCTGGTGGTGGTGGTGGTGGTGGGGGTGGGGGTGGTGCTACAGCACGTGGATCAGGTCACCCACCTCGAAGAAAGAAAAGTCTACCAGACTCACAACAGCTGCCCAAGTCAAATAAAATGATGTCACGAGAAGAAGTGAGTGCACTTAGTACTCATAGGAGGGAAGAAGTTCGAAGACAAGCTGAAGAAGCTGAACGATATCGTGCTAACCCTTTACTCTACATCTTTAATCCGGCTGTTAAGGTGAGTCATATTTAATTTATTATTCGTATTATCCACACTCCTTGAATGCTAACACACTGCACTCAGTTTCTTTAGTTTTGTGAGCACTCGTAGAGTAAACTTGAATTCCTTTTTTGTTTTTGCTTACTCGAAGTAGCAAGAAATGGATTTGGTATGTATTTTGCCATCTTTTCTTGCATTATTTAGTTTCATTTTTTGGCATTGATCCCTCTTTTGTTTTATTCATTATAGAATATTAAATTCAACAAATTATAAGACTCAATTCAATTATTTTTTTATCATTTTAGGAATGGCTTTCCAGACAGCAGCTCATGATGCTTGTACTATTCATCAACATCAGTTTAGCCATCATGTTCTTCAAACTGCTTACGTAGCAGTTGCTGTTTTGTTTGGAAACTCTTAAAATTTAAATGAACATATCTTTGTGGATGTTGGAAGATTTTTATTGCCAGTCGGAAGGAAAACGTGGTGGTTTGTTTGTCCCCTAAACAAATCTATTTTTGAGAGAACTTGAACTTTTTACAGCCTTGTTGCTGAACAAATTTTCTTTGTACGGCAATGTTTTACTCGTTTAAAAAGGTCACAAATTTTAGTCTGATTTCTCACTCATCCTTCATAAATTAAACACAAAAAAAGTATTGCCAATTTTCGTCTCAGTTCATCTGGAAATTGAACATTTTGAATCAGACATTTCCAGCTGTGAGCTACAAAAAAAATTTCCATTTCATTTTTAGAACGTTTTTCTAACAAAATCTGTTAGAGAGAAGTTTTACTTTTCATACCAATTTATTACAGCATCGCTGAAGGGTTCCGATTGGTAATATTCACTTAATTACTTTATGATGTGCACTAAAATACTCAACAACCGTGGTTGAGCAACAGCGGACAATTAGCACATAAATTATTTTTAAAGATCTCTAATTAAGTAGTATATCAACTGGAAATGCCTTGTACAGTAGAATTAAGATTGAAAATGACAACTTTTTCTAACTAATAATTATTTTTGAAAATAAGAACTTTATAATCAAATAATCCAGGATTTAATTCTCTACTTAGAAATTCTTACATCATCTATTTGCAGGATAGAATTATTCTTTGATTACAAAAGTGACAGGGATTTATCCACAATTTGTTGTCAAAACATTTATGCTTAACTGGCATGAAATTTTCATTGCTGAGCTTCCCTTCAAATTTTGGGCCTTTGCATTCTTTGACAAGAAACCCTTTGTGATGTTTTGCTGCTGGACCATGAAGACTTTTTGGAAAAATAAAGTTTCTTTAAATATTTTACATGCTGTTTTTTTTTTCTTATTGATTTTAAAGCTGTCATTCTGAAACCAGAGACTCAACATCGAGCTTCACTCCACCCATCAGTGGAGACCTCACACGAGAGAAAACCAAAATAAAAAAAAATCGAATAAATTTTCACTGCTTCTTAAATCTTAATTTACCAGAGAAGCTTTGTTAAATAAAATAGCTTATTCAACAGCCCACAATCCTAATAGATAATTTAATACACACGTCTGGGGAGAGGACACACAAAGGAGTCGGATCGGAGTCAAAATTGTAATGTAAACAAAAGTTTTGTCTAATCTGACGTAAACCACTTTGGCGCACTTGCAGTGGAAGCCAGTGCACTAGAGCCCAACACCTCGTACCTAACCACCACCAGGATCCAACAGCGGTAAATTGCACAGTGGAAGTGTAAGATCTATTTATATCGTAAAGCGTCATAAGAAATCAAGAACCTATCGCTTGTACACACGCTTTAGTTGCCGGCGAAGTCAGAACTCGTCACTTTAAAAGTAGACACAAAGTTAGTCAATATCTTAGCATACAGAGACAAGGACAAATCTGCTATGGTCAATTCACTTAATTTTAAGCCAAACGAGGACAAAATTTAGTGTCAAATTTAAATTCATTGGTTAGCATTTCGTTGTATTGCAAGGTGTATCACAAAAATGTAGAAACTTGTTTTTTCTTTTGGATTTAAAAAATACTACACATTTAAAATACGTACCTGTCTACAACAGTGGAAGAGGCAGAGCATTAGCATCCTGTTAACATCACAAATTAAGCCCAGGTAGACAGAGTTCTTCATGAACCAGTGCATTTCCTGTTTTCCTTTTAACTTTAGGTCGTTGCAAATAAAGTCACAGAGATTGATGATTCTTCAATTGTTGCTGGAAGCGACCAGGAATTGGCTTTCGGAAATGCAATTAAAAATGTTTGCATAATTCCTTCGATTTTGTTGAGCCGAATACATAAATATAAATGAGAATTAACCACCATTACGCCATAACTAATATCAAAATTACTTGAACTCTTCATCTGTTCCCGTGGTTACGCTTGAGGGTCTGCTGCCCTTCACACCGAAATACTTATTTTGTGATTTAACATTAATTGTCAGATGATAATTCATGATTACAATGTAGGCAATCAATTGGTTAATAAATCCAATAAAGTGTAAATGAAGCAACTTTTAAAATCTTGGATAAGTTTTGAACAAAGCAAGTAGACTACATTTTTCAATTTATATGAAAAATTTACAAGTCTTTCATCTCCAATATTTGTAATTTTAGTGAGGCCCCCCCTTTTAAAAAATTAAATAAACTGTTCATAAAATTAACTCTTAAATTCAGCCACTATTTATTAAATGTTGACTGAAATCGTTTGAATTTAATGAGGAGAGAATAAATCGCACAGAAGTAACAGGAAGGTTTAGTTGTTAAAAGAGATTCAGTGACTTACATTCAATGGGTGTCAAAATCTCTAAGCCAAGTTAATCACACGTTAATTACAATAAGTATCTACTTATGTATGCATCCTTAACTAATCTCTCCTCCCCTCATTATTTGCAGCAGGGGTGTACCAGTATGTGATTTATTCTATCATACACTTGAATATTCAAACATGGTTTTTTACATATTTTTTTTTAGGCAGCAAATTGTGGTCACTTTTCAAACCTGGATCGCCATTTCAAGTCAAGAGTTTGAAAAAAGGTGATTTTGATTTAATATTTGCAGCAAGTCCTAGTGTGACGAGATTATGCCATGATGGTCAGATTCAAATAATTCATACCAACAATCAGGTTTAAAACGAAAAAAAAAAAAAACAATTCGCGTTTTTAAATTCTGATTTGATATCATTTTGGGACAATAAGTAGGTACCTTACTTCTGATTGTCCCAAATTGCAATTCATTCCCATTCATCAAGCACAAGTGTTCGTGTGAAAGCCGAAAAATGAAAGAATGGCGTGCAAACTCTATATAAGAAATGAAGAAATAAGGCTTTATGTCAGATAGAGGCTACTGCGGCCATCAGCGACGGGACAAACCCATAACGATAAACAAAATTCACAAAAGAGAACAGTACACATCGTAATAGTAAATTAATACTAATAAAAAGAAAACTACAAAGAATAAAATCTAAAAGATAATGAACCAGAAATTCCAGTTAGCTTTCTCAAAGAGGCCAGCAGTGGCCATCCAGAGACACTCAGGCGGGTTGTCAGACGTACTTTACTTGCTGGATATACTAAATCGATACAAGTCTGGAATCGTGAACCTTCAGAAATTCACATTGTTAAAAATGAGAGGGACGATCGCGAGGGTTAGAACTAAAAAATAAGAGAAGAAAAGAAAATAAGCAAAGCCTTCCTTGCAGAAATGTGACGAGACCAAATTCTCAATTCTAGTCCAAAACTGTAGTAAAATTGATTGGGGTAAAAGAGGTCAGCAGACTCTACACTTATCTACACTTGCTTGAGAAAATAAAACTGATGATTCAATAGAAATTAATTATACTTCCTAGATTTGAAAAAACATACCGCTAGTTTTTCACGCAATAAACAAAGAACAGAAAACTACTTCCATTATCTAACAACCACCAAAACTAGGCTCTAACATGAATTATTTACAAGCCAGACTAAATGAGGAAATTCTTAAATCAAATTCAGCAGGTTTCTTTCCAAAATTTTTCAAAAAACTAAAATGAAAAATCTTCGATAAAAAAATTCCTTCTTTCCCAATTTATCCTTGGCAAAAAAACCCTACAGTTAAGTGCCTACGTCCGCAATTTTTGCCAATTATCAACGAGTATCACCATGTATCACGGGGTTTACAATGCTTGCAAATGACTATTCAGAATGCTAGGATCTAATAAAAACCGCATGAACATAAATCCCGTGGCAAAAGATTCTCTCTTTCAATTGTCCTTTTCCTGTAGGTTTAATAATATTTTTACCGAAGCGGTACGGTTTTGAACACTGCTCCAATTTGATAATGCTTGAAGCTGGTCGTTTCTTAATCCTACAGTTAGCAACACTCCTCAGAGGTCTCCCATTTATCCGTATCCCTGTAACCAATAACCATTGAGTAAATTCTAAGCCTTTTTATTCAACTCAGAATATTTTTAAATCACAAAAAAAAAGTAATTGGAATGATACCATTCGAAACAACATTAAATAAAGCAGAATATAGAACGTGTATCCCACGAACTTAAAAAACAAAACAAAAATGAACGTGCGTATTTGCAACTGTCAACGACCAATTCCATTTCCAGTTTCCATTGGCAAATTCTTGCTTGAAATGGAAACTTTCCTAAATGTCGTCTAAATTGCAATTCGAACAAGTTAAACCTAAGGCATAAAAAATAATTAAACTGTTGGAGAAGATATTAAAGTAATTCAAATTACTGTGTTTAGATAATTCATATTTTTCTGACTGTCTATTATTTGAAAAAGTTCAGGAGGGGAAGGAATACGACCAGTCTCCAATTTAGACCAAACGGGAACATCTGCAATATAATTTTTTTAGCATTAAACCTATTAAAAAAGTGAAATTATAATAATCCAGACCATTAAATTCAATTTCAAAAGCTCCTGTTGAGATAAGTTGACTTTCCAAAACATTACTAAGAAAATAAATCATCATACAGGAATACATCTAAAAGATAAAAGTTAATTACAAAACTTAAACATAAAAAGAAATTCTAATGAATTTACCTTGTTACTAATAAACCATTGATAAAAACCTGGGGTTTCAGTTCCGATTAAAGTAAAAGGATTGATACTAGAGACAACTAGAACAATTAGAACTAATTTTCCTATTCCTAAAATTTGGGCAAATTGCATGCGAAGGGAAGGAGGGGGATAATTATCTCCTGATACAATTATGTCTGGATACTTGTCTTGTATGAGCGTTGCATATTGCTCAAAGACTTTTCTGTATCCTCATGAGTAACTGGAATAGTAAAATTAAATAATAAATACTCGTATTTTTCCCTTTTTTTTTCGAACATCTTACCAGAAAAGAAATTTAAGAGTTGGACCGGTAAATTTATTAAACTTAGTTGTTGGTATATTTTTGTTCTGTAATCCCTCTACTTCTTGAACCTGATTTGGAATCAGCAAGTCCCTAAATGTTAAAGCAATGAAAACAAAAAACACGAACAAGTATATCGTTCGTGGGAGGTCCGCCATAACCCCTCTTTGCTACTGCTAAATCATTGTAAACGTCATTTCCTCTTTGCGGGATTATTTCATGCAGCTTCCGGTTCATTGAGGGTATGCAGCAGATTTTTTTTTGATAAAATTAGGTAATATTTATTCAAATTTTTAACATGTTTGCAGTGCAGAAAATGGGATAAAACCAAGTATTTTTTCTGAGGAAACGCGACGTGATGGCGGTGACCGAGTTCGACTCATGATGAAAACACATTAAATAGTAACCCAAAAATGAGAGTTTTGGCCTTAAGTATTTGGGTGTTTATTAATTTGACTATTTTCGGATTGTTTGCCTATGTATACATTTTATGGACACGATACTGGAAGGTTGTATATTTTTTTAAAAAAACGTATTTATTCCAAATAAATGAGTGTCCTATTTTTAGATGACCGCAACGCCAAAATATCATGTTGATGCCGTACGAAATAACCACGTAAAGTGGATTCAACCTCAATTAAGTGCGACATGGTTGGGCTCGTTGACGAACCCTCATGGAAAAATTAAACATATTTGGGACGAAAGCATGGAGCAAAAAGAACTTCCAACAGATAAATTAGAAGCGAAAATTAAAACGTATAGAAATCAGTTAATAGTGCAATTAAGAGAGAAACAGCTGGACTCCAGCAATGTTCTTTTAAGTAAAGGGAAAAATAGATATAATGTTTTTTTTCAAGGGTTACGTGCACCCAGTTATAAAAAACCTCAGCTCATTACTTGTGCCTTTAAAAATTCAGTAAAAGTTCGTTTTCTTGATTTTGAAACTGAACCGTTTAAAAGTGAAGGATTGTCTCGTTATTTTCCAAAATCTTTGCCTCAAAATGAGAGAGCTGAATACAACACTTGTGCTATTGTGTCCAGCTCTGGTTCATTGTACAAATCTAATTTAGGAAAAGAAATAGGTTTGTTTATTTCATTACTTAAATACATATTTTTAATTTATTTTGTTTTTTTAAACTTTCGTTTCAGTTTTTATTTAATTTGAAGAAATCTATTTAATTTTATTTATTGCAAACAACTCAGTACGATTCTTTCCTATTAATTTTAATTATTTGAATTTAAGTTTATTGGCTGAGTGAAGTCCTGCCTAATAGATTTTTCAATCTTATTGTTATTTAGATTCCCATGATGCAGTTTTACGGTTTAATAACGCTCCAGTTGAAGGTTATGAATCAGATGTAGGAGTGAAAACAACTCATAGGATAATAAATTCTCAAGTTATATCAAAGCCGCAATTCGATTTTCTCAATTCTCCATTATATCAAAATATTACTCTTATGGTTTGGGATCCGGCCAATTATTCAGTCAACATGGATGTGGTAATAATTTTTTAAGGAATACTCAACTTTTCTCTAAGTTGTGAACGTTTTATTTATGAACATATCTCCTTATATGCCTTATTGATAAACCACAAACCTTTTGGAGAATGTCTAAATGCAAAAGCCAATTCAAAAACCTGCTTAAATTAGTTATTGATAATTGCCTGACATAATGAACTAATGTTACGAGTTGTAAACGCTCCAATTCTGATGTGTAATATATCTTTCTTTACTGTTTTCTAGTGGTATCATAACCCAGAATTCAATGTATTTGAGCCATATTTTAAAAGACGTATAATGAAGCCTGAAGAGAATTTTTACATTTTTCATCCACAAACACTATGGGATGTATGGGATTTTATTCAAGCAAATACAGGCGTTCCATTATTGAGAAATCCACCGTCTTCTGGTTTTTTAGGTTTTATAAGCTTTTTTATAATTATTTTTTAAGATCTTAAATTTATTTACTTTGAATTTAGGTATAGCATATTTATTAACTCGATGCAACTGGATCCAGGTGTACGAGTACATTCCATCCATGCGCCTAACTAAAAGGTGCCATTATTATGACGTCCAGGATGACATTGGTTGCACTTTTGGCGATTGGCATCCATTAGCTTCTGAGAAATTACTATCACTAGCAATGCATGCTGGTAGTGATATTGAAGTTTTTCGTGGAGGTTTTGTTAAATTAAAAGGACTTCCAGTCAGTAACTGTCCATAGTTAAAACAAGAAAAAAAAACCCTAAGTTGTATACTAATGTAATAAAATGTTTAGATTAGTTTAAGGACAAAAAAGATTTTACTCATTATTTCCAAAAAGAAGTCAATCAGAAAATTCTAGAGCACTACTGAATCAGTAAAACACAAGAATTAAACAAATAAACCTCCAACTTACAAAGCATGATTTTAAACAAACAAAATCTCACTGAAAGACTTAACACTAATCAAGATGGAAGTGTTGAATGCCTCTTGCGAAAGGCAATGTATAAAATGTGAGTTTCAAGAATGAGGGAGTACATCATCATCAATGCATTTCTCTGCCACAAACCACTGTACGCTTGCGCCACCTAGTGGCCAGTTGTGAGGTTAAGGTTTTTTAGGTCCATCTAGCAGTGAAAATATGAACTCAGTAACTCAGAGATGGCGGACCCACAATTTGAGCAGTTTAAAGAAATATTTGACAGGCTGCCTCAACATATTAAAGCTCCCCAACAGTGTTATATGTAAGACTTGTTTTAAAAATTATAAATTCAATTTGGTTATATTAGTAGGTTGGTGGGCAGTTAAGAAAATAAAATACATGGTCATTCAGACCCCCTCTAGTTTGTTTTCTCTGCAGGGCTTCACTAAATACTTAGATTAAGGAATTAAATTTTAAATTAAACCCAGAAGTTGGTAAGAATAACTTTTAAACGGAAAGTAAATATCCAATTTTATGATTCCTTAGATAGGAATTAAGGATTTCACAAAATATTGAATAATTAACGGTGAGGAAAGAATTTTCAATTTTTCAATTATTTTCTTAACTATTAGATTAGCTCATGATGTTTCACCTGATTCCTGTTCTGAGGACAGTCTGGATGAGAAACAAGAAATTAGCCCTATTACTCCACACACCAATAATTTCTTTTCTGAAAATTTCTTCTCTTCAACTTGTACAGCGACACATAATAACTGTGATGATAATCTTAAAGTAAGTAAAACGAACATTTAAAAAAAATTATTCTAAATTATATTTAAATATATAAAAGATTACTTCTCAGCCTGCTTCCAAAGATAATGGAAAACGAAAGAGAAGAAAGTTACCACCTATTCCTGTTCATCAAGAATGGAATAAAGGTATATTAAAAAAATATAATGAAAAATTATGATTCTTGTTTTTTGGTTCGATAGCTGGAAGTGCCTCCGTTGTGTTCACTACCCGCGCACCGTCACTGGCTGACGAAATTCGCGAGGCTGAAGACAGAGAACAAACTCAAGCTTTTGGCTTGCAACTTCCAACTGGAGTTTATTTTGATTACAGAAATACTGAACATACTGATATTGCTGACATTATTTTCAATGATGAAGATATAAACCTTCCAGGTAAGTCATATTCTGTCTCTCATTTCATGTTTACGTTGGTTAAATTTACAATCTTAAAATTTGACTACCACCTTGGACTACCACGATTTATAGAGTTTGGCATCGGTTTTTTTTTTTCAAACAATGACTGCCTGGTTTAATAAATTACAGCTACTGCCATATAAATTTACATTTGAGAGATATAAATAGGTAGAATTGGAAAAGATTTAAAATTTTAAGTTACATTTCGCAAACTATAAACAGGCAGAGACTGAGCCCCACATCAGAGAAATGAAGGGTAAAAACTTCAACCTTGAACAAAACACCACCAATTAGCAAATGCATTTTCATATGAAATTTTTTCATTTTTTGTCTTTGGGTTTTACGTTTTCGATCTTTTTTTCTACCTTTAGCTACTATAAAAAAAGACAAGCGCAGTTCTTCGTCATGTAAAAATATTATTCTATTTTAGAAGAAGATATAAGTCCCGACAGCAAAGACCACTGTGCTGCTGATTTTGACAGTGGTAATTCAACTACTCATTCTCCTGAAGGTGCCAAATGCTTTTCCCCAACTCTCAATGGTATGAAATTAATTCTATTATTATAAACCTTACATGTTCAAAACGAAATGCTGTAGGATATGTAACACCAACTTCTCCAGTGTCCACGTGTGCTTTATCCAGTGTTACATTGGAATTGTTAGAAGCCAGTCATCGTGGACTCCATAAATTTGTACCAAGACATCAAGATGAAATTGAAGTTGAAATTGGTGACCCGGTGTATGTTCAGAAGGAAGCTGATGACCTATGGTGTGAAGGTGTTAATTTGAGGTCGGGGCAAAAAGGCATTTTTCCTGGAGCGTATGTTATTGATGTGGATTATTCTGATTTTGATCCAGGTGAGAATTTCCAGGTTACTTTAATGTGTGAGCAGAGTAGGGGTCACCTCCCACTGAATTTATAGTACGATTTTAATTTTTTTAAGATTTAGGTTGTTAAGCCTTCAAAACTTAACTAGAAGTTTAATCACATGGGTGCCCTCACAGCTTGCAGATTGAAATGACCTTATAACTAGAGTGCAATATGAAAGCATGACTATAATTACGTGATTTCTTTGAGCAATAGATGGCGCACAAGTAAAAAAGGAGCGATATTTGCTCAAGTTTCTGGGTTCGTTAGAGGTTTATCAACAAAAAGGTAACGAAGTTTTATGTCAAGCGGTATACAAAATCGTTCGCTTGAACTCTCCGGTTCCCCATCCTCCATATCCTTGTATCTTAGAAATTAGTGATCAAGGACTAAGGATAGTAGATAAGAGCAAATCTCTGGTAAATATCTGCAGATCATTCTGTACATTTTTACTTTCTCTTATTCTTAATTACTATTTTAGCCCTTACAGGAACCTTGTCACGACTATTTCTTTTCACTTAAAAACGTAACATTTTGTGGTTATCATCCTAAAGATCATAGGTATTTTGGATTTATCACAAAACACCCAACTCTTCAACGTTTTGCTTGCCATGTATTTTGTGGAGATGAGTCAACGAGATCGGTGGCTGAAGCTGTCGGGTAATTAGTTATTTGAAAATTCAAAAATATCAAATGTAACTATATGTATTTGAATTTCAGGCGAGCCTTCCACAGATTTTACCACAAATTCATTGAAACTGCATATCCAGTTGAGGATATTTATCTGGAATGATTCAACTATCTACGCAAAAACTGTAAAATTGTAATTGATTTTTTTAAAATGATGCTGAAGTATATAAAACATACAGTCAAACGATAAAAAGTTATTTGTAAATTTATCGTTTTTTGATTTGCTTTAAAAATTATTGCTATTTTCTTGTGTAAAAATTTGAATTAAAATTTCCTGTTTTGAAAAGCTTGTGGGAGTTGAATTTAGTTTGTTGTATGTAATGCAAATCGACTATTATTTGACTACTTTGCTTAAATAGGAGTACCTAGATATTCTCATTTATATTATAATACAACATTTCAGTTTTATAAAGAGAAAGAAATAAGGCTTAACACTGCTAGCGACAGCTGAGGTCATTACGCGGCGAGAGCAAAACTGAACTAAGACAACTCGAGAATGCAAAGACAAAACTAGTAAAATCCATACGTGAACAAAACAATTAATCCATTTCGCTTCTTCAAGCAGGGAAAAAGACCTCCAAGAAAGAACTCAGGGGGGAACTCCATAACCATAAAGTACTAAACTCAGTCACTGGTGACAAAAACCAGAGAGACCTAACTGCTTTATGAAGTATATTCACAACTCGTTCCCCTTTATACTTAGGTGATAAAAACATTAAAAAAATTATACGTAGCAGAAAATAAAGCAAGTTTATAATTAAAATGATCTAAAACAATTGCTAAATTGGAAAAATCAGTGGAAATTAGAAAGTTATCTTTCATTTAAAAAAAGTTTTTTTGTTTGCTTACTCATTCTGATTAGACATTTCGATTACTTTTAACCCATCCCACTTCAGTTTTTCATTTCTTAAAAAAAATTAAAATTGATTTATCGAGGCATTTTATCATAAAATTAAAGAATTATTATTTTTCATGAAGAAGTGAACCGATTCATTTTCTGGTTAGAAAATTTATGTAACAATGCATAATATGAAGAACAAATGACTTCTGATCTTTTTACATCCTTAATGTGAGCGTGTGTTTCAAAAAGTGATGATTTCAAAATTAAGCAATAGTGAAGGGAAAGAATTAAAAATCTGAAATTATTTTCAGATTCACGATGTAGCCATTAGTCAAGTTACTACACGTTTTTACAAATATGCAACATCATCTATCTATATCAATTCGAGAGGTAGAAAAGTACTAAATGTCACTTGTTTCTATGCAATCTCCGGTTTAGCTATCGTTGTTCTACGCATGCGCTTAATCTAATCATCCTCATCCATGACTTGTTCTAGCCTTAGGCGAAGTTATTCACATGACAAGCATTGGCATCAACACAGGATTTCTGCTTGTCCAAATCACATGACGATCAGTATGGCTACGAAATGGTTGCTTTTTGCCGGAATAATTGGCTTTTTCCATTATTCATTGGCCGATACGCCCGCAAATTGTACTTATGATGACATTCAAGGTACGTGGATCTTTTATGAGACGGAGAGAAGTCAAACATCAGTGGAAAACTGTCAAAAAATGGGTATGGAAAAAAATATAGTGATAAATACACGCTTGATTTACACAATTTTTAACAATCTATATTCAGGTTCGGCTGTTTACAAGGTTCAGTTAGATTTAAAGTTTCCAAATATTGCTGTGGACAGCAACGGAAACATTGGTGTTTGGACAATAATTTACAACCAAGGGTTTGAAGTTCAAATAAATCAACGCAAATATTTTGCATTTTCACTCTACAAGCAATCAGGTTCAAACGTAACAAGTTTTTGTGATCAAATTTTCCCTGGTTGGTCACATGACATTTTGGTTCGCAATTGGGCGTGTTTCACTGGTAAAAAAATTGAATCCTTGCCAGCTAAAATGCACGAAGAACGCATACTGTTGAGTGTTTGATCAAAAATAATTATTACTTGCCTAAAAAATATCTAACTATATTGTCATTGAATATTTCAGAGCCTATCAACCGGGCTTATTTAGAACTGACAAGAACTTTATCAGATCGATAAATGAAAAGCAATCTTTATGGAAAGCCAAAGTCTATTTGGAATATGAAGGAATGACTCACGAACAATTACTGAGAATGAGAGGTGGAAGGAAATCAAAAATTGCACAGTAATATTAAAAAAAAAAACATCATGTTTCCGTTTATTTGGATAAGTTTTGAATTAAAAATTAAAATTTCTCATTTTTTAGCTGAGGCAGCAATTTTCAGTAATTTTGTCAGTTTTTGCAGAAATAACTTGAGCAATTTAGCAGAAACTGCACAAAATTTTGGCAAAATTGCTTTTGAATAGGGTGTTTTTATAGAAATATTTGGTCTGTTTCAAAGCAAAATCTTTTTGTTTTTTTTTTTATATTTTAGTTTGCCGAAACCCGCTCCAATTACAGAAGAAATTGAAAGACTAACATCAAATTTGCCATTATCTTATGACTGGAGAAATATTAAAGGTGTAAATTACGTATCTCCAATTCGTAATCAGGGCACCTGCGGTAGTTGTTATTCATTTGCATCAATGGCAATGTTGGAAGCTAGATTGAGAATCTACACAAACAATTCTTTCCAAGGAGTTTTCGCACCTCAGGATATTGTTAGTTGCAGTCAATACTCACAAGGTATTACATTTCGATTTCAACTACATTTTCTATTATTTTAACCAAAAGATCTTTTACACAATTTTCATGCTTTCTCATAGTTTTAGGAAGTACTCAATAACTGAATAAAATGTACTCTTCTACCAAACGGCAAAGCCTTACAGAGGGCTTTCATAAAGCAAACTACGTATATATAAAAAGTTCTAAAAACTGCAGATTCTAGTAGCTAGTCATAAAAAATAAAAACATGTTTCAGAAATTTAAATGATGACCTGACCATTGGTGAAAACGTACACGCTACTCAGCTATTAGGTGCTTTCTAAATTTCTATGAATTATTAAATACACTAAACGTATAAGGGTAGATAATATTATAACCAGTCAACAATTTCTGAAATTAATAATTGATACGTAATCACTTTTTTTAACCAACAAGGTTGTGAAGGTGGATTTCCATACTTAATAGCGGGCAAGTATGCACAAGATTATGGCGTTATTCCAGAAGAATGTTTCCCATATACTGGCAAAGATGGAAAGTGTACAGAGAAGACTTGTACACGGTCATATGTTTCACAATATCATTACATTGGTGGATTTTATGGAGGGTAAGATACCGAAAAGTTTATACATAAGTACTTACATTTAAAAATAACTTATGTAATACTCACAATATAGGTGTAATGAAGCATTGATGAGACATGCTTTAGTTCACAATGGACCAATTGCTGTTGGATTTGAAGTTTACCCTGATTTTATGCATTATTCCTCAGGAATATACCATCACACTCAACTATTACAAAAATTTAATCCATTCGAGGTAATGAAACAACTTCCTAATACTTCACTTCAAACTTGAGGTGAATCAGCTTTTGAGGCGATCACTTCAATTAATACAACCCCTGGTAAAATGCATTTAAACACCTTGGTTTAAAATTTAGAAGTTGCAAGTGTTGGACTATAAAATATTTACGCCATTGCAAAGTTTTAAAAGAATGATAACTTCAGTATTTTCTGGTATGAACTCACTAATTCTACAATTAAACCAAAACATTTTTTTTCTGGTTTGTTACAAGTACCGTAATGCAACCAACGGTAATTTTACTAATGTTTCAAGCGAAATTTCTATTATAAGAGGTCAGAATGCTTGGAAGTCAATGAAGTGAACAAGAACTACAAGTTTTAGCCGTAATAAAAATTTTTGTTTTTTTTTACAGTTAACCAATCATGCAGTCTTAGTAGTAGGGTATGGTGAAGAATCTGGAGTAAAATACTGGATCGTGAAAAACTCTTGGGGCACTGGCTGGGGTGAACAAGGATATTTTCGCATTCGACGTGGAAATGATGAATGCAGTATTGAAAGTTTGGGAATGGAGTCTGTTCCAATTCCATAAATCAAAAAAAAAAATTAATTACCAGCTCACTCTTGAACTATTTGTACTGATTTTAATAAAGAAAAGGATTGTAATTTATAAGGGTTTTGTGTACAAATTGTTACACTTGTTATATGATTAAGATCTACAATAAAACCAATGCAAAATTACCTTGTATATTCGTTTTTTTTTTAAACACGCGAGATGAGTGTTTTAAAAGAAATGCAGATTAAAGTGTTTTAGTATAATAAATCATATAAGCCTGGTTATTGCTGGAAGTTCTTAATAAATTGATAATAGAAATGTTAGAAAACCTGCATTGCATTACCCATTCAAGACTTATGCCGAACTATTAGTCTGGACCTAAAATCTTAACGTTTAACTGATTTATTTAGAGAAAAAGAGAAAAGTTGTTTGATTTTTACTTCATTTTAGTATATAGAGGGCATCAAAAATTTGTAATCACGGTGTGACTTCCAGTTAATAAAGAAGAAGAAGAAGAAGAAGAAGAAAAATAAAGCTTAACGCCGGCAGCGACAGCTAGGGTCATACGCGGCGAGAGAACACTTAAGTTATTGAATCAAAGCAAAAACAAACCAAGCAAAAACAAACCAAGTAAAAACAAACCAAGCAAAGACAAACTACAACAAAAAGCGTAAACCAGAAACAGACAAAAACTTCAGAACTAACTTCGAATCAGAAGACCTCCAGTTAATAAATGTCGCAGGTGCAGTGCAGAAGAACATTTAATTAGAAATTACCCAAAGAAGCTGACGGAAAAAAAATTAGGCTGAACTTTACTGCCAATTATACGTGATAGGACAGCTCAAGCCCCAAAAAGAAGAAGAAGAAAAATAAGCCTACTGTAAAACACGGGGTTCTATTGTGGGAATGTATGGATTCAAAGGGCCCAGGGGAGCTTACTGTTATAGATGGAATCATGCATGTGGCAAAATATCAGCACGTCTTGTCCATTCACCTACCACCTTCTGCTCGAAAATTAGTATGTCGTCGTTATGTCCTCCAGCAAGACAACGATCCAAAACTTACAGCCCAGTCTACAAGGCAGTTCTTCAGTAGATAGAAGATAACTGTACTATCCCCATGACCTAGTCAGTAACCTGACCTTAATCCAATTGAGAATTGCTGGTTCAAGTTGAAGATGATGGTCAAGGCACAACAACCACGGAATGTCACAGCTGAAACAAGTTTGCATTGAAGTGTGGGCAAAACTTGATCGCGAGTTCTGCAGGAGGCTAATTCATAGTTACCCGAAATGTTTGAGGGGACGCCATTGATGCCAAGGGTGGCCACATTCACGGCTAAACCAATTTGTACTAATACTTTTGACCAGAGGTTTTTTTGTTTTCTATCTTTTTTTCATATTGTAGTTACAGAAATGAACTGTAACTGTAGCTTTTACTTTGTTTTTCATATAAGAAGTAGTAGTATAAGGCTTTAGCCGCCAGCGACAGCATATAAGGTCATATAAGGTTACATGAAAATTTGTGCAGCTTTCTACAATAAACGGTTTTTTTTCTGCCCAAATTCTTTACATTTTTGGACAGGGTACCAATACTTTAAGCCGCCAGTGTAAATAAACTATTGACAGAAATTCAACGATTTAGTGCAAGAAAGACCTAATCTGAAAACTGAAAATATAGCAGTCATTGCCTTATCAAAGAAACCCACATCATTTTTAAGAACCAAACATTTGAGAAAAATAAACTTTCTAAGAGACTGGATAGCAACAGGAAATATACAGCTAGATTATGTGGCAACTGAAGTGATGTTGTAGATTTATTTACCAAACCACTGCTGTAAAGATTAAATTTAATTTGAAATCATGTTTGGCAAGCAAGGCAAGCAAGGCAAGCAAAGCAAGCAAGGCAAGCAAGGCAAGCAAGGCAAAAATTTCTTAGAGCTGTCTTGAAAGATAAAATCGGACAACCAGTTTCCTTACTTTTACATATCAACCGAGTTTATTGGACCGATAGACAAAAACAGAAGATCTACTGGATGAGAGTTGGAATAGGTTATAAGCATTTTTCAATTCCTTATAACTATACGTCATCTATTCCGAAAATTGTGATTCACAATTCGATTGGTAAGTAAATAAACTTCGTCCAACTTTAAAAAATTTAAGTAAAAGTTTTGTTTAGGTGAAGGAGACTTCAATCCATGCAAAAACAATCCATGCGAACATCTGTGTTTACTGAACCCGATTAACAAATGAGATTTTATAAATGCTAAACTTTCCGCTGATGATTTTTCAGAGTCTTGATCGTCTCATTATTCCTTTTAAA
>JAQGAS010001203.1:0-23594 GCA_034686365.1 Pachymerium ferrugineum | reverse complement strand
AAGCGGGCGGGCCTAGCCCCCCCCCCCCCCCCTAAATATTTTAAAAAATTTTTTAAACATTCATTGAATTTATAATTTAAATTGGTCCTGACGAGGGTACGGGCAACGTCCGTACCTTTTCCCGGCGATGTGATGCACTCTCGTCGGCCGGGAGGGTACGGGCAACGTCCGTACACCTTTTCCCCGCGATCCGATGCACTCTTGTCGGCCGGCGGTACTGATTAATGAAATTTCTCGATAGTTTCATTAAATGCATTAATATAACAGCAATCGTTGTCGTAACAAACAGAGGTCTAAATTTCAGTGACCCCAGCAATTAACCATTCGAACCCTTTAATATATGAAAACACTTTTAGTGATTAAATATTAAAGTTTTTAAAGCAAATATTGCCAAAATAAAAGTTTATTAACTTTGATAGTTTTAAGCAAAAGTGTAGCAAACCAACATTTGTCACCTTTCAGATTGCGTTTCATATATCAAAAGCAAATCCACTTCTGGCAAAGGTCCTTCGTGGCACGTGCCGCCGAAATAGGCCTAGTGATATTTTCTAATCTAAAACGAATTGTTTTAACTTGAAGTTGTTGCCAACTACAGAAACCGAAAACCCTCATTCTTAACTTGCATTTTTAAACAGGACTTATTATCGCAAGTGGAATAAACATTCATTTCAAGTAAATAGAATTTATATGAAAAAGACAACATTTTTAATACCCTATCTCATCTGTTATTTTCCTTCTCAATCACCTAAGCCCAATTCAATGGTCAGAGATATACACAGGATATTTAAGGTTCTTTTTTTCTAATAGAAAAAACAAATAAGAGGTAACAACTAATTGGGTATTAAAAAAAAGTTGGAGTTAGTAACCAGATCTTTCTTACATTACATTGTTCTTGAAATTTTGCCCGAATACCAGTTTTAAGAAACCAATAGTCAGATAACATTTCCTCATGCAGTTACCCATGTGAACAAATGTTGCAAAATTATGCAGAAACATTATGCAAGTAATTGGCCACTAGATTTTTTTTTTACAAAACTCTTGCAAATTATACAAATTATGCAAAGGTTTGTAAGAGTTTTGCGAAATGTTGCAATTGTCAAGTAGGCTAATTAGCAAAAGTTTTGCAAAAAAAAAAAAATGGTCAATAACTTGAATAATGTTTCTGCAAAATGTTTGCAACTTTTCTTTACGTGCCACATGTCACATGCCTGGGGACCATGGCATGTATTAATCATGTTTTAGTAGAGTGGCACTATCATGACGTCATGCTTGCTC
The DNA here is from genome assembly GCA_034686365.1 of Pachymerium ferrugineum. Classification (NCBI taxonomy): domain Eukaryota; kingdom Metazoa; phylum Arthropoda; class Chilopoda; order Geophilomorpha; family Geophilidae; genus Pachymerium; species Pachymerium ferrugineum. Next base: position 22,319 of record JAQGAS010001203.1, on the reverse strand, counting down.
TTTTTAGCGGACGTTTGATTGCAAATGCGTCATCAATACACTCAATACATGTGTGTGCGTGTTGCATTTTCGAATGCACCTACTGAAATTGAAAACTGACACAAAAATATTTAAGAACTAAAGGAAATCGAAACTTATAGGTTTCCCTTTTCTTCACTCAAGAACAAACAAAACCTTAAAAGGGTTCAAATCCACACGTGTTAGAAATTTTTTTAAAAGAAAGGTCTACGCAATGCCAATAACCAAACACATTCCTGACATTAGTAAAATACTAATCCCTTGTAAATCTCATTAGACGTTATTATTAATTACGCTCCATGTTGGGCAATTATGTAAAAACATTGTTTCTTCAATTTCAAAACACTGTAGAAAAAAAAAATATAAATCGACCCGAGTTTGTGCATTCAATCTGCAGTTAAACCACTCGTAAGAGCGGCACTTTGCCAAACAAATTTCCCATCACCTGTCACCTGTTTATCTCATGTTTTATTCTATGAGTGGAATGTTTTTTAAACATGTTTCTATTGAATTTCCCTTATTTTTTTCCCAACTTGAATAAAAAAAAGGGGTGTAAGTAGGGTTGCAATTTGTTGTCACAAGGCGGCGCAGTTTGGAATCAATATAGTAGAGTGGGCATTTCTCACAGGCTGCATAGAAGCTCCTGCTGTATGACACATCATACAAAGCTGGGACCCCGCTCTAGTATGTGATTTGACTTGACACCTATGGGGGCAAAGAAATTTGGATAGTGAAGAGCCGGTAAAACTTGGAGTTTAATAATTGATGATGTAAGTACTGAAATTTTCTTTTCTCTACTTTCCAATATTTCAAAGTTGTGTTCTGACACTTTTAAATTTTTTCAACCAAAAAGTTTCTATCTTCACTGTAAGTTGATATAAAGACAAATTTCATCGAGTTCTAACCATTTCAAACTTTTTTTGAAAAATTGACAACAGAAAAACTTGAAATTGATAATTCAGTCAAAGAAAAGTTTCCCCAAAACCTCTCATCACATAACACTTTAAAACCCTAAAAGTGTCATTTTGACATATGTAAAATAACATCACTCGCCAGAAACAATTCTTATCACCCCTAAAAAACTACTCTCCATCTTACTAACTCTTAAAAAGCTTTGACAAAAACAAAATCCTTGAATTAAAACTGTTTAGAAGAAAAAGAGCAAGTCAATCAAGCTCCCTTGAGTGTTTTGTTTCATCACATTACCTGATGGACTTGGCTTGCCTTGAATGGATTTTTCATCAAGTTGTGATTGGGAAAGAGGTTGGGCGCCTCGGAAAAAAAAATTTCTTTTATGAATAAAAAGTCTGCTTGAATAGCAAATTTGCATCATTAAACTTCAGAGAGTTTAGTTTATTTCTTTTCACAAAGATCAAAGACATTTCTAAATCTTTATCAATATTGATATCAAAGTCTTGACATTAAAAGTAAAGTCTTTGCATTTTTTAATAACTCCCAATCAGTGAATTAAAAGTTAGGAAAAGTTTGTGTGTACAGTTCTACTAATTAATGTAATTTGAGAAATAACAGAAGGATCTTTCTTTTGAGATAAGTATCTAATTTGGCTAATTAGGAAGTCTCTTATACTTAGAAAAGCCTGATTGGATATTTCAACTTTTATAAATCAAAGCAAGAAAATAATCTTACTTTCTTTACAACCATCATGACCAGTTTTGCAAGTTTAAGATTAAGCTTGATGGCTGCAGGAACTAGCAACACAATTAGAAAAAAGTAAAATTCTACTGTAAATGATTTACAAAAAAATAATTAATACTTTGGTGTATCATGTTTCATCTTCATTCAACAATGATTCCAACTAAACTTTTACCATGGGGACTTCTAATCCTACCTTGAAAAAAAGTTTTCCTAATTAAAAAAAAATTCTTATCTCCATAACTTGCACAATAAGCTCCAAATATAGAGAAAACTAAGATATCTTGGAGGCAACATTCTTAAAGTCTGACAGCAATAGATGGAACAAGTGAAACCTGAAATCCTTCCAACAAACATTCAATTAAGGAGGGTTTGTTTGTTTTAAAGAAACTCCATCTTTTCAAATTGGCCTTAGAGGTCACCAGATGGTGCTGATATTCTATTGTTTGTGAATTGTTGAGAAGACTTTCTACTTTCAGTTCAACATCACCAAAGCCTTTTTCCTTTCTTGTATTCAGTTAGGTTTGGTCAATGGACTTGACACTGCAAGTTGTTAGTGAGTACAGAGCCAATAATAGGCATTGCCCATGATCTTCATTTGAGCCAGTTCTATAACCAATACAACGCCACTTGAAGTAATCTGAGTTATAATTGAACACATCTCATCCAAAGCTTAGTTTTCACAGTTAAAAACTTGTTGTACACCGTAATCCAACTAAGATCTAATTTTTCTAACATGGACAGCATAAAATCAAAGTAAACTTTTAAAAATTTGACACCACCACAGTAAACTTGTATTACAAGGCAACTGATCTGCAAAACTGTTTTCCAATTTCCTACCAGAAGGCCAGTAGCCTCTTATCATCACTAAGTGGTTAGTTCATGATGAGACGATAAGAAATTCCTGAAAACGATTTTCACAGGTCGAAAGCCTTACATATCAGAAAATATCTTGTCTATAATTCTAGCAGCTTCTGTAGTTGTTAATAATCCCAGTAATTCACTTGAGAGTTTAATCCTACAAAACACGAAAAAACTAGCAATGACGTTGCAGTGTAACAATTCCATAGTGCGGGTACTATAGGAATAATAATTACATATACCGAAACATAGATGATCAAAGAGAAAAAATTCAGGACACGTATGCGCCGAATTTTGAAAAATTCCAGCTTTTTGTCTAGATGGAATGTCAATTTCAATATGGGTTGAGTAATAACTTGATCCGTTTTGAAGGTCAGCATTCTATATCTTCGAGTAAATGTATAACTAACAGAACTAGAGTCTTCTTTTGGAAACACAAATTGGTTTTTCTTTTGAGTTGTGCAAGGAGACTCTATACTTTTGTTTAAAGGGACACTCAACCTTTAAGACAACTTGGGTTTAAATAACAGAATGTAATTGTCTAATAACGTATACAATAAATTTACTTATTAATTTTAACAAAAACGTTTCATCGAGTGATTTAAACCAACCAATGAGATCGATTTCTGTGGCTAGACCCGACCATGTGATGAAATGTTTTAATTTTAAACTAAATTACGGTTCAAAATTAATAAGTTTAAGTATTGCGTACATAATGGGGCGAAGTCGCTTCGGTAGTTCTAACAATGGTGGCGCGTCTGTACTGCCAGGTGGAACCGGAAATAAATCCAACTGGCAGTACCGACGCGCCACCATTGTTAGAACTGCGGCCATTATTAGAACTACCGAAGCGCCCCATTAGATGACTGCAATCTTTTATTTAAATCCACCTTGTCTCAAGGCTTGAGTGTCCCTTTAAAGTCATAAGTGTACAAAAAGACCACTGTTATTAACACTCATCTCTCAGATTTACATGTATAGTAATTTTCTGTGACAATTGGTCTTGTTGAAGGGGCAATGGACATTATTTCCAAGCTAATAGAAATTTCACCCTTAACCGTATCTTTTAACAATTCAATGGATTTCCTTCTTCAAAATAGCCTAGTTTGACTTCCATTATCCTTCTCTTTAACTTTTGTTCTTTCCTGTTGATCAAAACACACACAACATACTAAAATTAATATAGTAATCTCCACCGGAAATAAAACTCCCTTTCTGAACAAACAAAAAAAAAAAACATCTAACCTCATGAAATTGAATTTCTCCTATCTACAAAACTTTTTTTTTCCATTTTCTTTCCCTAAAAACCATCTTTTGATTGATAAATTTCAGAAAAAAAAAAAACAAATAAAAATCAACGAGAAAATTGCGCAATTTCAAGTTATGATTGATCATATGCGAAATCAATTCACCAAACCACACAGGAATATTAAAATATCAGACTGATGAAAAAAAGAATCCTTTTAAACAATATGAAAAACCACATAAAACCAATTTAGTTTCAACTTTAAAACTATGAAATGACACACAAAGTACAATTCCCACCAGTAAACCTTTCATTAAGTCAGTCATTTTTCTATCTACTAATAAAAAGCTAAAAGGTCATTTATTTTTATGATTACCCCAAAATATTTCATGACACAAGCTAGAAAGACACGTGGCTTTTTAATGTATAAATCAATAGGGTATTCATTAAACGAAATCACAGTTTGACTATTTACGACTTAACTGAGAATTATTCGAATTCTAATTGCTTTAATTAAAACAGTTGAAGAGTCTCCTTAGTCTTTGCTTTCGCAAGTTTGCACTCTTGCAAAACACAGGTTTGAATCCAAATTTTCCAGGTGAAATGGAGAGTTTTTAAGTGTCTTGTGCAGAGCTTACTTTTGGAATATCAAATAGGCAATGAATGTTTAGCATTCGTTGGCTCTTAGAATTGAAAATTAATTGGACACGAGAGGGAGGGAGGGAGGTGAAAAGATGTTAAGTTCATCTCTTCCCAGAATTCAATTAGAAAAGATTTGCATGCTTTGGACAAGTTGAAAATTGATCTTTGAGAGCCAAAACCAGCTGAAAAATGATCAAACGAACGAGTAAAAGTCAAAGAAAATTAGCAGTAAGTGTAAGTTAAAGGGGCAGACATCTCTTTGACAAGTTAGGCGCCTAAAAACTGGAATCAAAAGTAATAAACTGCAGCATTTTTCTGTGTAAACTCACTTGGAGGGAGTATAAACAAAGAGTGGAAGAGCCAGCTTCTTTCAGTTAAAATATTTGGGTAATTACATCAAGTGGCTGTTTTTTTTTCTCTTTGACTTCCTTTTTAAATTCATTTTGGTAGTTAAACAACAAATGACAAACCTTTGATTACCCCTTTAAGAAAGCAACACAATAATTTAAAACTTTACCAAAAGAATTTCTTTTTGTGATTACTAATGGGGGTAGAAGAAGTCCTGAAATTGGTTTTGGTTCAATATGTGTTAGAAGCGTGAATGAGCTGGCTAATTTTAAGTTGTGCTGATTAAAGTGCGTGAAAATGACTTTGATTATGAAGACAATTGGCTTGAAATGGTTTTCACTGAAATGAAGTTGAATAAAAAAAAATTTATGTATTTTCACATCTAATTACAAAAGTTTTGCAAAAGCAAAAAAAAAAAAAAAAAAATTCTAAAAAAATTTTTTTAGAAAATTCAAAAAAAAAGTTTGCTTATCTTAATTTTCTAATAAAAACACGTTGACAAAGTCATGTTTAAACAATATTAGTCAATTTTCTTTTCAGATTTTTCAAGATAACACTAGTCTAGACTAGTTAAAACATCCCAGGCTACCCCTGGGAGTGATAACAAAACAACCACAGTAAGGACTTTATAGTCCTCGTTGTGGTTAATTCTTTTTTGTTTTCAAAGCTCATTTCATTGTTTTTCAAAGTTTTTCTTACTAAAAGCAGAGAAACTTGGGAAATAATGGCTATAAAATTGCCTAGCAAACCAGCATTCACTCAGAAATGTGTGCACTTCTTTGATTTCACATCCCCAGGCGACTGCATTGTACCACTTCTTTCTTTGTATTGATATTGACCCAACAAAATCTCCCATCCATTAAATGTGGTCAAAGTAAACTTCTCCATTTTACATTTCTTTAAACGCGTAAACTTTCAAGTCTATGGAAAACTCATAAACAAAATAAGATTTCATAACCCGAGATAAGAAAATGGAAAACTCAATTCACCAAACTGTTTCATAAAAGCACACCTTGTTAAGACTTTCACATGATAAATAGCAATGCAAATGAGATTAGAAAAATCGAAAAACAATTAACAAAACACCACACCTTACCCCTAACAAGTGCAAATAATTACCAGCATAATCAAGCAAAAAAAAAAAAAATCCTTGAGGTAATTAGAAGTTGTCATACCTACTTCTTAACTCTAATGGGATTCATTAAAAGCAAGGGTTTATTCAAGGAGAATGCCAATTAACCAATCAGGTGAAAGCCACGTGATGTGAATTGAAGAGAACTATTTAACTACTTTTACACAACTCAATTAACTAGTTGTAGAAAAGTAATATATTAACAATAAATACAAGTACAAAGCCACACGTGTCATTCACTATACGAAACTTTTCCAATCATAACTCAGTTGCATCTGGAGCTAATTCAGCAATCAGAAGATTTCTACGTCTCTCTCATCCAATTCACCAGCAAATTTCGAAATCAAACAACTGGCACATCTGGTGCAAACATATTGAGTAACTATCCTAAGGAAATCAAGAGATAACCTATAAATTATCTTTCTAACGGCCCTCTTTTATTGATGAGGACTGTATATATCAAATTGCTTCTAACATTAAATATACTATAAACCTTAATAACTGATAAATTTACAAGTAACTTAACCAAGAATGAGATATACATTTTCTAAACAGCGATTGATGTTTCAAGTTATCATTTCAATGGGGCGAAGTCGCTTCGATAGTTCTAATAATGGCCGCAGTTCTAACAATGGTGGCCGTCGGTACTGCCAGGTGGAAGTCGCAGTTCTAACAATGGTGGCCGTCGGTACTGCCAGGTGGAACCGGAAATAAATCCGCCTAGCAGTACGGATGCGCCACCATTGTTAGAACTGCGGTCATTATTAGAACTACCGAAGCGACTTCGCCCCATTTCTTAAAGAAAAATAAGAAAATAACTAAAATCTAATTGCTGATAATAGTTAATGACACACAAGGTGGTACTTACATTTTTCGTTGCAAGAATTAAATTATCCGAATCCTTCTTCCGTTATTAAGTTGTGTATGACACCGCGTAGACAGATGTGGAAGAGATTAACTTGCAAGATGTCAAAATATGTTGTCTTATTTAAAGGATAACTTCAATTCAATAAGCGAGAACACTCCTTTCAAATGAAATCTAAATAAATATAAAACAAGTCTTAATTTTTGTAACTTTTAAAACCCAAACATCTTTTTATCCTGTAAAAATCACCAGTCTTGAATGGGAGAATTCGTTGATGCAGAGTCCCTCAATCTCTCTACAATTCGCATCTGTAAAAATAAATTAAAAGTAAATATCAACATACATGTAAAATTATTTTATTTTATTAAAGATTAAAATATTTATGGGAAAAACTCAAATCCAAAATTTAATTTCAAGTTGAGTGAAATTGAAAACAAAAATAAAAAAATTTCAAAACTTTTCAATAACTTTCTAAAAATGAAAAATACAAGAAACGTTGGAAAACAAGATCCCCCTTTCCATGTACATGCGGTTCAAGATTTGAACCCTTCAGTAACATGGAAAACCTCTCAAACAAGGAGTGTACAAACTCTGAAAACGACAATTTCAACATGTCCATTGATACTGCAAAAAAAAAAAGTGTTTCTCTCATATATTAAGAGACTAAAAAAGAAAAATGAGTGGCGATGTTACTTCCTATCTAGAGTCATTTACATCTAAAGTGGAAAATTTTGTAAAGAGAAAAGCCAGGTCTTAAAAGAAATTTTTTCTTAACTTTTTTCTTTCATTTCATACTTTCAAACAAGAGGCCGCTTTACTTCTCTTCACAATTTACAAGATTAATTTCTGGTTTTAAAGCAAATAAAATTCTTTTCTAATAAAGTTTTCATTCCCTTATGGATTATTGATGTTCAATAACAATTATTTTTGTAGTTTTGAGAAGCAGTAACAACTTCCCTTTTCTCAGATTTATTTTTTCTTGTCTTTATGGGTGAATGAATGTTGAAAAGTGGTACAGCTGTGGTTGGCTGATACCTTCAATAACAATGAGTGGCAGGAAGGGTTTTTTAAAAAAAAATTATTTGCAAGAAAAATCAATTTGTGGCGACGGAATATTTAAATTCATACAATATTATAATAAACTTCTAGAAATTAAAAACACCTTTTATTTAAATTAAAATTTTCGTATATTGGAAAAACGATAGTTGTAAAAAACTTTTTTGCTAATGGGAAATTTGTTTAAACATTGAAGCAATCACCTAGCAAAATTTAAAATATCATTAAATATAAATGTGAAAAAAAATCATGATTGGCTAGGTTAAAGCCTACCAGAAACATATACCCAGTATTAAGATGCAATTTGTGTTCTAACATGTAACATCACCTTAATGCAAATTGAAATGAAATCTAAAACCTTTAAACTTGACACCTAACCACTCAATTATTAATAATCTAACTTAAACCACAATAAAACAAAAACAAATAGTTACACCACAATCAATTCAGCTAAAGATAGTCTACCCAACTTAACTAAGCAATGCAAGGCATTCACTTAAAAATACTATTCAAAGTACTATGTGCAGCAAGAATGACTTAGTCATCCTTGGCTGCAGCAAGCATAAACCAATTTACTTGAAGTGTAATACAAGCAATAAACACATTGGAACGGCTGTGGTAACGACATTTCTTATCGCTATCAGACTTCAGTATTACACATCGCTACCACAGTTATTGAACCATCTCTGTAGTGTAACGACCCATCTTTTACGCAATTTTAGCTCCATACTGCTGAGAAAATTTAAGTATTCCACTTAATCGCATCATTAAACTGGACCGCCATGTTTAAACTCTCGCAAGATCACGTTGAATCTCGCCACGAGACGTGTGACACCTATATCTAAAAATGTCATAATTTAAACATTCAGTCATGTTACGTTACTTGCGTTAATCCGTTATTTTTCTCTTGCTTAACGCAATAATTTACGAGTTTGCTGGGCTGAAATTTTCTATTAAAGGGGAGATATCACTAAAAATACAAACATTGGAGATGAAAGACTGGAAAAAAATTATACCTTTTCGTCTACTTGCCCCTCTATCCACGAGAACTTAATTTTTTTATAATATCATCCTTAAGTTACTTCTCTTAACTTCCGAGTTTTAGCGATTTCCCGAACCCGGACAACCCGTAAGAGACGACAGCAACAGTTGAGATAGAAGTTGTCTTATACATGACATCTGTCGCAAGCTGTCGTCTCATAGGTCTAGCTAATTGTAAGTAGTGTCAATGCAAACTCTTTGCTAGTTTTAGTCCTTGCAGTATGCCTAGTTTTTGTTCTTACTGATTTTGACTCTGTTAAGGTAGGTTCACACTTGTGTTCACACTGGACTTAGTGGTATAAGTAATGCATTGTGGGATTGAATTAAATTAAAGTCAACTTAACGTGAGTTCAAAATGCACGTTTAAGTTAAGTCCACCGATCAGAAGCACATGTCCCCTAACCTTTGTGCGTAGGGTGCTTTGGCGTAGGGTGCTAGCTGGACCAGAGGGAGTAAATAGGGTGAGGTGGGGGATTGCCTAGAACCATTGACCCCCTCCGTAAAGTACTCTTTCTTTGTACACACTTTATGTTCAGTGCTCTGTGAAACTTACGTTAAGTCCAGTCCAGTGTGAACACAAGTGTGAACGTACCTTAAGTGTTGTCCCATCGCGCATGGCGCTAGTAGTCGCTGGCGACGTTAGACTTAATTTCTTTCTTTCCTTGCCAAGCCATTTGCAATTACTTTACATTCGCTTACAAAATTTAGTCAAATTAAGTAGAAACCTACCCAAACAAAAACCTTACTTTAAATGTCTCGCGAGCCTGGAAAATTGCAATGTAAAGTTTCAATTAAAACTTGTGTTAAATTTTCAAATTAAGCCTAAAGTAACGTAAAAAAAATTTCTCATAAACTTTGGAATGTTTTAATATACTTTCCAATTCTTGCCTTCTAGTTTCTTAAAAAAAAATTTCAAGGAAAGATCTCTCTTTAAGATGTTGATCATATATAAGACAGTGATGAAAGAAATTCTCACGTCACATAGATAATTCTCAATGTCCAGTGAGCAGAATGAAGTAGTAGGATAGAAGTGAGAAAAAAAAAAAAAAACTTATTTCACAGAGCTACACATGTTGGCTTTCAATCTTCTTTTCCTGAGTCCGGGTTTAGTATCGATTTGTTGGGCATGGCGATTGCAATGAGTTGTGCTCTCTGTTAGGATTAAATCAGTGGTAAATATGGGAAGGGGTTAGTAGGAAGCTGATGTCAGGCTTGGATGAACTTGTTGTAAATATTGGTTATTTCATTCTTTTTTATTTTCTACTGATAAAAGTATTGCTTACAAGCAAAACTTTTCAATTGCGTTCTATAAATATCATTAAAAGTTAATGAATATGAATTTAAAATTTTAATTACAGAAAAAAAATCTAAAATAAGAGTTGTTTATGATTTTCATGTCAGCAAAAATCCTATTGAAATAAGATGAAAGAAATGCGTAAAAACCCAGGAGACACGCGCAGATATTTTTTTCATCTCTAGCCCTATTTGCAAAACAAAAATATTCCTTTGAATAATTTTTTGCTATTTTCTGCAACGCGCATATAATCAGTTCAATTCTGATAAAGTTTTTCTCTTTACATGCCTGAAAGTTAAGTACTTTGAAGTTTTTTAAATTAAATTCTGATTTTGTAACCAAAAGAGCTCTTGTTGCATGAATTAATTTTTCTTTCAAGTAAAGAGTTGCGGTTACCTTTCGTAAAAGAAGAGCTGGTGTAATTAAGTCATTGGACAGCTAACTCAATGTTTATTTTAAGTGAAGTAATTAAATTTAATCGATTAATCGATTAGGATGCAAATCAAGGAGTTAGAATTTAAAAATCCTGATCAAACATAATCGATTTTTACTTTCTTAGACAATTTTTTGTTAATATTTCAGAGAATAGTATTGGAAATAAATCGATTGGGAATTACAGATTTACCCCTCCCAAAAATAATCGCACGTACATGAAATTCCATAAGACTTGTAAATAGCAATTTTGTTATACATACCCAAATACGATCAAATAAGCAGATATGTAAGCAGATATACATGTCAAGTAATGACAAAATATGAATTTAAACATGTAGAATTTTATCTTGCTTTAGTTTGTTTACAATACACTTGACACCATTATCGTTTCGGTATTATCGCCATTGTCAAAACCCGGACGTGACGTGTTCGCCAAAACAGAGGCGCCAACTGGTGCCCGCTTGTTGCATTGCAAACAAATGGCCGACTTGATAACGGCCGCTGTATTTTTGGCATGCGATGTAACAAGCGGTCATCAGTTGGCGCCAGTTTTTGATTCATAAACGTCACTTCCGAATTTGGCAATAAGCATGGAAATACAATAAAGTGAATAGAGCAGATCCTGCAACTTTTTTGTCTTTTCACATTTAATATTCGTTACGGAAACCAGCTCAAGACCGTTCAATTCAATAACATTGAAGTGAAGTGTCTTCATTCGACTCATGTATCAACTGACTGACTGACCAATCATAAGACAAACCCACCAACTAAACAATAAATTTCACCCTTATCAAACCTGATACAAAATTAAAAATGTCTATCAAAACTAAAATACAATAAGAAAAAGTCAAAGTCAATAAGAATGTCTTCCAGTGACACGCCACTCGACTTCCTTTCCCACCAGCGAAACATCTAACTGGAAAAATAAAAATGTTACACAGGAAGTTTTACGACACTCAAACACAAAAGAATATGTATTACCAAAAGCAAACCCGCCAAGTCTAGATTAGCCTTTTCAACTCAACATTATGATCCGTTCTTTACGACTTTTGCACGCATTGTTCAACAACATTTTAAAGCGGAGTGCTCGCCATTAAAGCCTGGATAATTATAAGTTTGCAATTGCAAACTTTTATCAAGGTGGTAAATACTTTAGAAAAACAGCAGAAATGTTGGCGATAAGAGATGACGAGTAATTCCGGTTGTCGAACACAGATGCAAGTACTTGGAGGAATCACGCTTGTTCGTTTCCGGTAAATTGTTCGACAATGAAAGAGAATAGTTGCATTCGCACGTGTGTTGACAAAGCATTTGTAATAAAATGCCTGCTGAAAAGGAGCAAGGATGACGTCATTACATTGTCACTTTACTGAGGGTGCGTTCTGAAACATGATTAATAAATGCACATGGTCTCTTGCAGGTGGCAGAGTAAAAACGTTTTCCACGTAATGGGACGATGTAGTTTTAAAATTGGCCACAGTTCTAACAATGGTGGCGCGTCGGTACTGCCAGGTAGAACCAAAAATGAATCCACTTGGCAGTACCGACGCGCCACCATTGTTAGAACTGCGGCCATTATTAGAACTACCGAAGCGACATCGCCCCATTGGTCACTTTTTTTAACCAATATATGACAATTTGCAAAATCTTTCACAGACTTTTTGCAGAATTTTTAGGGTTTGTAAAATGATTTACTGTTTATAATTTAATATGCCAAAACGTCAATATCGTTCCTCACTAATATCTAATCAATACACCAACCTTCAACAATTTATTTGCAAGAATAATCCCCAACGCAGTCATTAACTAGAAACAGATGCAACCAAAACCCTTGCAACTTAGCCATCAAAAAATTTGGGCGCACTGTGAAAACAACCGTTACACTTTAATACGCCCCCGTAGATTAATCAATGAAGTTTACATGTGATGACATGGAAAGCCATCAAAGAGGAGTTTGATTACTTCACATTTTCGCATTTTCTTTCACACCAATATGATTTTCATTTTTATGCGGCTCAACATCTCCAGAAAAACAACAACGGATACCGTGGGACACATTTGATGTTAATTTATAACTGAGAGGAATCTCTGTGTTTGAGTGGTAAATAAAAGCACTACCTATCAAAACCAACTTTAGGATAGAAGTAATTTCTTGTAGAGAACATGGTTTTGCAATGGAAAATGAAATGGGTATTGTAGTCTAGCAAGTCGCTGAGAAAGAGAGACGTAAGGCTTAACGTCGCTATTGGCCGCCAGGGCCATACGAAACAGAATTACACTGTAACCAATGTCAAAATCAATAAAAATCTAACATGAACACAACAACTACTAAATCTAATAACTAAAAGCTTCCATCTTGCTTCCTCAAGGCGGCCAAGAGTTCCCAGGGAGGGACCGCATAGTTGGAAGTCGCTAACTGCCCCTTAGTGAATAGTGAGATCATAACAGAGAGAATAACATGAAAGGCAAGCAAAATCGGTAAATTGTCATACCTTAAATTTTAATTGGGAAAAGAAACCATATGGAACCAGTAAGAACTTGTTGATACCATTTGGTTTCCAATAAGGTGCAATTGGAATCTTATGCCTTTTTGGATTCCTACTAGAATCCTATTGAGGACCCAATTGGAAACCAACTAGAAATTAAAGTGGAGCAAGATTATAGTTATTGGCAGTGCTATGATTCTTTTATGACATAGGTGCCTATAACATGTAAACCTCTGGAAGTCGGTCTCCACAAACCCTTAAAAATTTGTAAAAATCAGCAAAAAATCTCCAAAGATACACACATTTTTGATTGGATGTGTTATTTAAATGGTCATCTTCAATTCGAGCTTCAAAAAGTTTAGGTCAACCACTGGGTCATCACTTTTGTTTCCTTCTAATGCTCTTGACCACATTTTGCAGTTAGTTTGTTTACCACAGCCAAAATGAACTTTTGCCAACAAAATTTACGATATTTTATATAGCAAATAATCTCACTGAAGATGGAACCTGACATTCAACCTAATAATTAAAAATTTGAAAAAAATATCATTCGACTGAAGCCTGCCTCTTAAAGTCATCATTTTGAACAGAATGGTATTGATCTGCAATATGTGCAATCTGAGAGATTGACAATAAGGCTTTTTGCTACTACAATCAAATTTGTCAAACTAAACTTTCCAACTTAATGATTTACCAACAAACTCAATCTTCAACAATAATTTTCTTAATTTAAGTTTCCATCAATATTTTAACAGAAATTTTTCTCTCCTTGTAGCTAAAGTAAAAATAAAATGCCTGCATAATTAAGAAAGTCATGCAGAACGAAATTGCCATTTCCTTCACAACCTAAGATAAATCGGAATTGCATATGGCAGTCACATTAAATAACTTCAATGCGTTCCCCTTTCTTTCATTCAAATGTAACACAATAGAAACAAGAAAAAATTCACTAAAAATTGAAGCATATGTCGAATGTTTTTTCAATAAAACAAACAAGTTATTAAAGAATTTCTTGGTTCTGCAGTCACTTCTAGATAGGGTATAACAAATAAACGCAATAACTATCGAAGAACAGTTTTCAATAGTAATTTTAGCCTCGCAAACTTCTAAGACATATTGCATTACTATAAAACAACAATTTCGCTAGAAACCGAATAGGACAATGTCAATGATCAAAATTGACAAAGCGAATTTGCTACAAGATATCACAATACTTGATATATAGCAGTTCCAGTTGACGGTGCAATCATTGGAATGACCCGCTGCCCTTATCAATTTATTGGGTCAATTTATATCTGCATTACTATTAAAAGAGGAAACTATCAAAGAAATGAAGCTGAGGATTAATTAATGAGAAATAGTTTTAAATAACTTATTCTTCTTGACATACAAAATTTCAATATCAGTAATTTTAACACTTTGTGCAAAGAGATTTCAATCAAATTGCAACCTTGATCAAGTTTAAAGACCCAGACCTTGTTACTATTTAATCCTGCTGATGATTTAACTCAAGCTAAGTCCCTCTGTCATAACAACCTAGTGGAACTTCGTTAAATACTGCAATAAAACAAAATTTTCTTTTATAAAATGTCATAAATATTGAACTTATTAAAAGCTATCTCTCAAATTTGAGTGGTTATTGCAAAACCTTTAACCCACGAGAGACATTACTCACAGAAATAAGAGTAAATTAACACCTATAACGGTGAATTGTAATTGTCCTTTGTGAAAGACCTATTAAAGTGTCTATGCACACCCAAGCTGTAGAGTAATGAAATGCCAAGAGGAAAGGTGTTCTACTAATAGCATCTTTCAATATCCTTCTAGAAGATAATGATTATGAAACCTATATTCTGGGTGCTAAGAAAACACACCTGTAAGGGGTGTATGCTAAACTCAAGTTCAATAAAAGATCCTCTTATTGGGTATGTCGCCCACCAAAACACCACACTGACATCTTAAGAGTGCATGTCAGTGTACTGCATAAAGCTAGGTTTCCATATGAGGTGACGCAGAAGATCTCTAGCTTAAGAGAACTAAATTAGCACCACTTTATAGTTATAAATGACATTAAATTTAACACAATGCTCAGAAAACAGTTTTGCGACTAGTTTACACAATGGGGCGATGTCGCTTCGGCAGTTCTAATAATGGTGGCGCGTCGGTACTACCGGATAAAATTCATTTCCGGTTCCATCCGGCAGTGCCGACGCGCCACCATTATTAGAATACGGCGGCCATTATTATAACTGCCATTATTAGAACTGCCGAAGCTACATCGCCCCATTGAATGATGGGTAAGGAAAAAAAAGGCCAAGTTTACCTTACAACAAAGACAATTGCAATAACAACCTTAACTCCCCTAGCCACAAAGGGTGTCACATGTTATTCTACAAATAACCATTTCAATACTTTTATAACATTGTAATACGATCGATGGACAAGGGTAGATGCCCTTAAAATAGCGTTGTAAAGAGTGACCACTATTCTTTCAAACCAGTCATCTCGAATCTTGTCAAGATTCTATTGATTTTGGATAAAGAATCCATTACAACGTTATAGTGTGGTTTGAAGAAAGTAAAATGAATCCACCGAACAAACTTTCAATATCCTCAAAGATTTATAGCCTATCTAAAATGTGGGAAATTTTATTTTTTACATTTCTAAAACACCTGCGCATTTTAATGATGTAGAAAATTTTTATGAAGAAAAATATCTTTAAAAATGATAAATTTTAATGGGATCAAGTCAGCTCAGGTGGAAGTGGTAATAATGTTAATCTTACTAGTTGAGTTTTCCATTAATTTGATCAAAAGGTTCACTTACTGTGTAGATGAAGTCTCTTCTTGATTCCTTCCTACTGGTCTTGTTTTCAGTGGAATTAGTTTTTGCCCAATCTGTGGTTTAGTGCTCGAAAAACCTGGTAAAGGATAAAAAATTGAGTGGTTTTTAAAATTAAAATAGAAAATAAAGTTTTGTTTTCGTTTTGTGTTTTTGCCTAACCAGTGACAGTTGTTGCAACAATTTGCCACCAGAAAGGCGCAACATATATTGGGTCTATTGGTTTTTTTTTTCTTTTGGACAAGTTAATAATACATCTAACACAATCCGATGCATTATTGTACCCAGTGCCCAGTAATGCCCCCACATCCGGTGGCAGAAACTCGTACTAAAAATACACTCCCAATTTGTTCTAAGACTGTACAGAAGTGAGGAAATGGTAGTTTGCCCAAGCTTCTTATTCACACAGTCACCAATACCTACCAGTCTTGTTTCGGTGACATGAACACGAAATAAGCACCAGAGGTCGTTTGGTCAAAGGTGCAGTTTCAGTATGTAGTCTCTTTCGCTTATTGGTTCACTGCCTTGGCGGTTGATATTCAACATGTCAAGTTGTTCATACGCATATTGCCTGACACCAGTTTCTTATCACTGTTTGACGTCACAAAATGTCAACTTGTCGGTATTATTTTCTCTCATTGGTTAACTTGTTCAAAAATCAAGTTTGGAATCAACTAATTGCTAAAAATTATTCCCTGAAGTTAAAATCAATTGGCCAAAAAATGTTGATTGCCCCTTTAATCAAGAGAATCTTGGCATAGGACATTATGTAGCTGAATCACAACGAAAAAAATTTAATGTTTGCGACATAAATGTTTGAAAATTTCTTAGTTACTATCTTTAAATTCTAATCTCGACAAATTTAATTGAAACCATTGAAATTTCTTTTTAAAAAAATTCATCAAAACAAGATTACTTTTCAAAACTCTGCAACCTTTTTTCCACGAAAAGAATTCTCACTAATGTCATCTAATTTTTAGAGATTAAATTTCTAAAAGAAAGAAAGAAAAAAAAAAAAGAAAAGAAAAAGACGCTACTTACCAATGTTAATAAGATAGACAAGATTTATGCTGGTTGCTTCTTGCTTCTTTACATCAATTCAAAGTGGTTTTAAAGTTCTTCCCTTACATTTATTGTCTTAATAAAAAAAATCCTAGAATAAAACGAAAAAAAAAAATAATTTTCACTTCAGGTAACAAATAAAACTTTTAATCAAAAATAAAAATCTTGAGAAAGCCCCAATTTACATTAAAAAAAATTTTTTTTTTTCTATTTTTGAGGATTCAAAAGAAGTCAAAATTTGCAACCCACTTTACTTTATTGCCGACTGAAATGTTTACACCACAAAACCCTTTCAAGCACATGCATTTCTAAATTGAGTTTTAATTTACTGGAAAACACCCGAGAGAAACTGCAGGTGAAAATAGAATGTTTAACTTAAAAGTGTAGAAAAATTATTAGCAGCTTTTCTCTTAAAATTTCTTCCAAGAGAAAAAAAAGCTTCAAGAAGTTGATGGTGCAGATGGATATGTGTGAGAACTCCATTCCTTAAATTGTACCTTCATGCCATTCACAACATTCCCTGAACTAGTGTGGATCTATATAAATGGCGCGTGGCAGAGAAAGGCAGTGAGAGGAAAAAAAGTCATTGCTCGTTGAACATGACGGAACCATAATCACAGATTAAAGATGAAAATCTCATTTGGATGAAAACTTGGAAAAATAGGATGATGGTATAATTAGAAATGGAGTTCAATTAATAGTTGTAGATGGTTGATTAATCTCAATTACCAAGTGCAGTTGAAAAGTATAATTGAATGAAATATAAAAATAAGACTTTCAAATGTTTTCCAGTTGGGTTGACAAGACTGAAAAGTCGTATCTTTATGCACTACTGCAAATAAACAGTTACCATAGATTTGCACTTTTAGTACGAAATGTTGTCACTGGATTCACAGGGGCGCCACTGAGCAGTGGGTACAATAATGTGTCTTTATACACTACTGTAAATAAATAGTTATCATATTGTATTGTTAATTAATGGGGATCGTACTTTTAGTAGGAAATGCTGTCACTGAATTTACAAGGGCGCCACTGAGCAGTGGGTACAAAAATGCATAATAATTTTGTTTAAAAATGAATGTTCTTGTGAAACATTTCAGTTGGGTACGGAAGGCCATTTGTAATAAATCTTACCCTTAAAAAAATCAATCAACATGTTTGTTTATTTGCTGGTTAAGTTGAAATGGGTGAGTAGAGACATCGAGTGGTTGTCTGCATCCTCATTTCTATTGACAGTGGAACTCAAGTTAAAACAATTTTCCCATTGGTTACTCCATGCCATCTGTTTGGAAGAAAAAACGTTTTACTTAATTAAAAAAAAACTGAAATCTGCATATTAAGATCTATAAACCAGCTGGCTGCCACTTTAAGACGAGTTCAGGACCATTGGATTTTCCATTTCAACTCTTTATCTACTTTTACAAATAGTTTTCACCAGTCAGGTTGCGGCCTATTTTTGGTATTACCAAGGCTTGGTTGGAAGACTTTTTTTTCAATATTGCTGAATCTTCAAACCGGCACTTATGTTAAGCAAGTAAGCTAAGCAGATGGTTCTTGACGAATGTCTTCTCCTTCACTTAAAGTACTGCAAAGACATTTCCTGTAGTATACTGACATCTTCTGGATAGAAAAAAAGACCTGAAATTAAAATACAAATTTAGTAAATAAACTAGAAAAGTTTTATCATTATAAATCATTACAAAACAATATTAATTATTAACACTGTAGAAGCTGTGCAGATTACTTTTCAAATCCAATAAACATTTCCTGCAAAGCATAAAATATTCAGAAATCTTTGGACTTGCATATGCACATATTCAAAAGTATGTTATAAATTTTAATTGGTAACTCAATTTTACTTTAAAAATCTCATTACATAGTTAAAATTCAAATGTGCAAATGTAAGTAATTTATTAAGGCAATAAGTATTAGCTTACAAATATGCCAAATTCAATTTTACTTCCAATTGAATTCTTATTGACGATTTCTATTCTTTAAAACCTCCAATGCTCTGCCTTTAAAAAAAAAAAAGCTTGTTTCTCTCCTTTGTCACGCACTAGGGGGCCAATTGCTAGTGTGAAACACGTGTCAACAGTGTCAAGAAGAAAAAAAATCTACGCGTATGTCTTATGTGATTTATCCTCTTTCCACCTTTGAGAAAACGTGATGTAATTATGAAATGTTTTTAAAAAATTTGCTCCCACAATTTTCTGATTTACAAAAAAAAATTTTGTGAAATGAAGTAATAAATTGAGTTACGTTTGGTTCACTAGTTTCCCATGTAAATCAAATCAAGTAAAAATGTAATTTTTCACTTGACAGTAAATTTGTCTTGACATTCACAACTACTTTTAAAAAAAAAAATTGTCGTTTCTTGTTTCGCACAAAATATGCCGAGTACACATGACGTTACTCAAATGGGTGTGCAAGATGTTACATCAGGTAAAATACATGCGCAAAACATTTTAGTGAATATAAACGCTATAATACTGAAAACGGAGTTACAAACTTTTAATGGTTTGTTATTAGATTCTTGTAAAACTTAAAAATGTAATGATAAGTTGAATGGTGTTATGTCTTGGAAGATTTACAATCCATTGTAACATGGTTGTTAAATTCACATTCGCTTATCGACTAACTTGAGAGCTCTCAACTTGTTGATTTGTCCCTCTTCGGATAACAAGTTCGTGCAGAAAGCTTAGGTCAACTACTTTATTTGTTGCACTACAAATCTGATCAAATAGGATTTATTTTGTGCTAAGTGTTGACATTTTTGTTTTGTTTGAGTTTAGGACATGGGGTGACAGAGAGGTGGTGCAATTGCTCCGTAAAAGTATACAGTACACTCCTAGAAAAAGTCACAATTTTACTTCTTGTGAGAAATTTTAGTTGTCTTACGGTTAGCTCCGGGTTTGATGTACTTCCAACTCTGAAACGCCTAAAATATGGTGCAATCCCTTAGCAGTACTTATGAGGATTTACCTCCCAAAGTATTAAGTTTATCTGCGATATGGAGTGAGTTGCTACTAAATTAAGAGTGTTGATCGCTTCTTTGAAGCTAGTGAGTGATCGTATCATCGCTTATTTAAAGTATTAAACGTAGTGATTATAATGTCTTTGATTTAGGACAGTAATTGCTGGCGAGTAAAGCCGCCATATGATGGAAACAGCCAATCAAAAAGCAAGTTGTGATATAACAAATGGCTACAAATTTGGTTCACCCCTTCGGTCATTGCCGGCTCTAGAAAGTGCGGGGCCCCATTGGAAACAATGATTGGGGCCCCATCATGGGCTTTCAAATCTCAAAAGCTAAAATTATTTAATTTTTCTTGCTTTTTCTCAGCAAAGTATTTCAGGTGGGGGTCCCCGCACCTGGATTGGGGGGGGGGAGGGTACCGCCTCTGAAACCTTAAATGTAACGGATTATGTATGTTAGAATTTTTCATTACATGTATAATCTGTTACATTTAAGGCCCCAGGTGCGGGGCCCAATTGGAGGACATCCTAAAGCCTTAGGTGAAGTTTTCGATTTTAATTCTGTGTACATTTTACCCATCCCATAAAAATCTATCAGCAATTAGTTAGTATTGGTAAAAAGAAATCGATTTGAGCACTAAACTGTTTCATTATTTGAGTTTTCTTAATCGTAAACGAAGACAAGTCAAAGACGATGCCTACCATAAGGTTTCGTTCTGCACCTAACAAAGCTTGTATTAAAAAAAGAGTTCAGTTCGGCAGTTAGACGAAAAAATGGCAACATCTGTCGCTTGTTTTACTACGAAACTTCGAGCGATTCAGTCAAATATAAATTTGAAGCGCCAAATGAACATTAGCTAGTTTGTGTTTTCCTCTTTGCTGTGTATGACTCCAGTTGTCGCTGGTAGCATTAAAGGGACACTAAACCCCTGAGACAAGTTGGGTTTAAATAAAAGATTGTAATCGTCTAAATACGTATGCAATACTTAAAATTCTTAATTTTGAACCGTTCTTTAGATTAAAATGAAAACATTCCATCACGTGATCTAAACCAACCAATGGGATCAATTTTTGTGGACCAGCCAGTCAACAACAATTGATCCCATAACTAAATAACGGTTCAAAATTAAGAATTTTAAGTATTGCATACGTATTTAGACGATTACAATCTTTTATAAAAACCCAACTTGTCTCAGGGGTTTAGTGTCCCTTTAAGCTACATTCTTCTTCTTCTTTTGTTCACTATATGCATCATAAAAATGAAGCTAGTGAGTCTAATTTTTTAACATCTAACAAATACTGTCAAGACCTCTTAATTAATTATTAAAAATTCCTATTTGTAGATTGATTTAGTCAATCAATGACATTAATAACCTTCTCAAGTAATTTTATATCTCATCTACAAGTTAAAATTAATCAAGTCTCCTAGTTCTTCAAAATTGGGCATTCACCAATTGAATAATGCCTGACAATAAGTCATCCAATTTCTTGCCAGGTCCATCCCTGGGCTATTTGAAGTCCTACAACTTCATACCCTTCATGAATAAATTAATTGAAGACTGATATATATTCAGTTGAATTTTCTTTCTCTTTTAGAAAACCACTACCAAAATAACCATTCAACATCAGTATAATAAGCTATTTCTGTAATAATCTCTCATAACATAATTCTATATCCATTGAACTTTCAAGAAAACATGTTTACATTTCTGCCTTTTAAATTTTAATATCAAGGTATCAGTAAGAATCTGTATAACAACAACAGAGTTAATAAAACCCGAATTACAATCATCATGCATTGCATTATTTATCCTATTTCAGATCCATTTCATTAACTTAGTTAAACAAATTGCAGAACGCTTGTCCAATTTCAGTCATATACTTCACGTACTTTCAAATGCAACGAAAAGAAAAATCAATATATTTATATATCCCAATTTCATGGTCAGTGGTCAAGAAAAGTTGACAATAACAACACCTGTTCTTTTACACCAATCAACTCCCTAATAAGAACAACAAAGCGGAAATATAATCAATCCATTTCTCGCTTGTTATTGATGAACCTGTGTGGAGAGATCTAATCAAGTGATTAGCAAAGTCGTCGGTTAATAAATCATTTGGCTCGTGGTTTATGCGGCTATCGTTGTATGAGCGGTTTGCATGACATTGTTTTGACAAAGAACAGAGTGGAAGTTGTGGTTTGGATGATAAGACCCTTCAAACCAATTAATGAAATGTAGAATTAATGTTTGCAATGGTTTGGAGATTAAAGGTCAATGGGGCGAAGTCGCTTCGGTAGTTCTAATAATGGCCGCAGTTCTAACAATGGTGGCGCATCGGTACTGCCAGGTGGATTTATTTCC
>JAQGAS010001202.1:0-23674 GCA_034686365.1 Pachymerium ferrugineum | reverse complement strand
ATAAGCGTTTTCTACTAATAAAGAAATTACCACGCAGAATTTCAATTGTGGGGAAGTACAACTTAAAATTATGCTTAAACAAAGTTTTTTCTTTTTATGCTTTCGCTTTTTATTAATTTTTACATTCATTGAATTTCGTGAAGCGGGCATCTGTTTTAAAAAAAAATGTCCTGGGGGTTGCACGTCAATTTTTTCGTCGTCATTGGATTATGCTGAGGACTGCTGTGACGAGGGTGGCTATGGATTTGCAGAAAAGCTTCACCCTATACGTACAGGATGTTTCAGATGTGAAAAATGCGTAGATTTGCCACCCAAAGGTAGATTATTTTAATTTTTTTTTGTGTGTGTTGTAAAACAAATTTATTGCAGTTAATGGTGGTTGGGGTGAATGGTCTGAATGGAGCGAATGTAGCAAGACATGCGGTGCTGGACAAAGAACTAGAACTAGAAAATGTGATTCTCCTAACCCGTCACGCCGTGGAAAGTCATGTGAGGGCGAAGACACTGAAACAGAAATTTGCAAAGACGACTGCTGTTCAGGTAAAATTTTGTCTCTGCAGAAATTTTTTTTTGAAAAGCTTATTACTTAAACATTAACATCAACGATTGCAATGGAAATATTAGAAAATAAATTTTTAATACTATTTTGCAGTTGATGGAGATTGGGGTCTATGGTCAGACTGGTCAGTCTGTTCGGAGACATGCGGCAACGGCATCCAAAAGCGATCAAGGATGTGTGACAGCCCTCCCCCTAAATGTGGAGGAATGAAATGTTTTGGGGAATCAGAACAACATACAGTGTGCAACTTGGTAGAATGTCCCATTGATGGGGGTTGGAGCGATTGGAATGTCTGGTCAGTATGTTCCAAAAGGTGTGGCGGTGGAGTTAGGAGGGCAACTCGCAGATGTAATAATCCACAGCCACAACTCGGAGGAAAAGATTGCATTGGAACTGCTATGAAGACAGAAAAGTGCAACACAAAATGTTGTCAAAGTAAATACAATTTATCAATATAATTACCATTTTACCGTAGGCATTCATTTTTGATATTCTTATTAATTTAGTTGATGGAGAATGGAGTCCTTGGTCCGAATGGACAAAATGTTCTGCAACTTGTGGGGAAAGTACAAGAACTCGTTCACGAGAATGTGACAATCCTACTGCTGAATGTGGTGGAGTGGATTGCTTTGGAGCAGATCATGAAGTTAAAAAATGTGCTATGATTCCCTGTCTAATTGACGAGAATCCAATTGACGGCGGCTGGAGCGATTGGATCGAAGATGGAACAAAATGTTCCAAGTCTTGTGGAGGGGGAGTTTTAACATTGACTCGAAAATGCAATAATCCTAAACCACAAAATGGGGGTAAAGAATGCATAGGAAGACTTACGAAATTAGGAAGATGCAACAAAAATCCATGTCCACTTGAAGACGAACCAGTTGATGGTAGTTGGAGTGATTGGAATATTGATGGGGAAAAATGCTCTGCAACTTGTGACGGCGGAGTGATAAAAATGACTCGGGATTGTAATAACCCTTTTCCTCAAAATAGTGGAAAAGATTGCGAAGGAAAGTTTATGAAATTAGTAAAATGCAACGAGGATCCTTGTCCAAACAATGAATGGTCATCCTGGGCAGATTGGAAATGTACGGAAACTAAAGCTATACGACTTCGGGTATGCGAAAATGAAGATGAAATAGGTTGTTTCGGGCACGATACTGAGATCAAAGATACAAGTAACAAGTTTTAAATTTAATAAATGAAAAAAATAATGTCATTATTTTTTTTATAGCGGACCCTACATACTGCAACGACTGCAAAACGTTTTGCACCCTGGTCAATGATAAATTCGTACCTACTTCATTACTATCAATCGAAAGTGATAGCAATGAATCACCAAATGAAGAATCACAACCAACAAATTCTGAGTGGACGTGCTCAGCTACAGGAGCAAAACGAGTGACTGTTGAAACCAAATCCTTAAGTAAATTTTTTACGAGAATAATCTGTTAGCTTTAGCAACACAGAAAGGTGAACCACTCTTTTTTGAAATTTCAGACGACCCTAATTACTGTGATGATTGCAGAAACTTCTGTACCCTGCTTGAAGGAAAATGGACACCAAAGTCATTTATTCAAGATGAGGATGAAAGTGAATATGTGGATGACAATTTTGAATTTGATTGGTCTGGAACAGGAGAAATGCTCGATTAAAATAAATAAACCCTGTTCAGTTTCTCAATTAATCAGTATATGTAACGGCCCTAAATAAAAAATTTAAGAATGTTAGTTCTTATAGTAAAGATCTTTTAAAGTTATGTTTTCAGTTTTTTATTTTATTTCTTTTATTTAGGAATAAACTCAAGTCTTTTACATTTGAAGAAAAGATTAACCAGTTATTAAATACAGGAATTCAGAAAGCAATCAATAGTTACACAGACATTTTTTAAAGTCCTCATTGTCATTTCAGCATTGTTCTAAAATGAGAAGCATGATTGAGCTTGGTCATAAATCTTAGAAAATGGAGGCACCTTTAAGCTTGTCCCTACACTGACATCGATAAAAGGTGTAGCCAAAAGATGTATGATATGATTACACTCCTAAAAGTGTGAACACAATGTGTAATCATGAGTGTATCTGAACCTACACATCTTTGGGTACACCTAATATCGGTGTCTTTAGGGAAAAGCCCAAAGGTATTTATTAACAACTTCATTTCTAAGAGAGTACAACCTGCACAATTCATAATATTTCACATAAGATATTTCACAAGGATAAATTGATAACATCCATCTTTACGGTTTTTCTATTTCCATTCTACCATTTTGATATTTATTGATTTCCAATATAAAAATTAAAATTAATAGTTATTATTTATTAATGCAATCACTTGTATAAGTCCCAGTGCAACGCTCGCCTTAATTGAAGGTTACATGGAGATAAAAAAAAAAAACTGGTGATAATGAAGATCCACCCATGTTGCAAAAATTCATTACATGCATCATCAAACCTTAGTTCACAGGTGGCTTGCTCTGCAGTAACAAAATTTTGTTCACAACACCATTTTGAGGATTATTTAATTTAATTTGCAGTCAGGCCAAGACAACTGATGTTTACTACTTTTCTTTCAGGCGCCTTCGCATGTGCTACTTTTAGCCTTGATAATCATTTAAAAATAGCAAAGCGCAGTTGCAGTCTGCGAGCGTGTTTGCATTTATTTTGTCGTAGCACGCCTCCAATGAAAAAATAACATTTTGGCAAGATGATAAGGTCTCAAATTGGAATATGCATAACTATCATCATCACCATATTTCAAACTACATGTCACGCAGCAACGAAGGAGCAACTTTTTACAATAGGTAAAACGCTTTATAGTTATAAATAAATTTGGTGTAAAAAAGAAGTTTGTCGGCCCAGGTTCATTTCGGGGCATAGTGTTGAAATTAATTAGCTGCCAGTAATTAAGAAAACATTATTTTTACCTCTATTAATTATTTAATTTTAATTCTGGCCATATATATTAGTGCGCATACCTGACTGTGATTAAAGCTTAACTAATTTTAATCAGGCGCAATATTCGAAGAAGACGGAGAAGAAAGAGATTTGGATGCTGCGCTTAGACATGCCATTGATCTTAATAATATTGAATCTTGGTTCCGACCTCGCACCCGACTCTTATGGGAATCTGCAAGTGTAATGACAGGAGACAGTTTTTCAGCGTATAAACGATGTGAGCAATCTAGCTTTTTTAATGTAATTCTATAATTTCTAAATTTAGTCACATTGACAACTTCAGTATGTCATTTTTTTGGAAATGGAGTAAATGCTGTTTTGGGTCCAAAATCACCAGCTGCATCGTGGCATGTTCAGTCGACGTGTAACGGTCTGCAGGTGCCACATATGGCATTGCATGAAGATCACCGGAGTATTGTGAATGAATCAGGAGTAAATTTATATCCCCCACCTACAGCCATTTCTCAGGCCATTGCGGAAGTTATCAAAAGTTGGGATTGGTTTACTCATTTCACTATTTTGTATGAGAGTCAAGAAGGTTTTAAATTTTTTTTTTGATATAATTATTGTTCTACAATAAATATTTTTGTCTTAGCATTGGTTAGAATTCAAGAAATACTGAAACTTAAAGATCGCTACATCCAAATTTATCAGTTAAGGCCTGGGGAAGATAACAGTGTGTTGATCAAGAAAATTCAAAAAGATGGAGTTATGAAAATTGTGATTGATGCAGAAATAGCAACAATTGTATTGTTATTTGATCAGGTAAAATTTACTAAATTCATTGACTTCAGTTTTAAATTTTTTTAATTTCTACGTACGAACAAAGTGCAGTGTGCAAAACCATTAAATGTACTCTGTACTTCCTTAATGAACCGTAGCCAAATAGCCATTAAAATATACTTCTTTATCCGAAAAATATTTTAATTTTACATTTTAAACTTTGCACGTAGTATTTTACATCGTATGTCTGAGAACTGCACATTGAGTTTTCCTAGAAATTTATAATGGTACTATTTTGGCTGGCTCAGAATTTCCTATTCTAAAAATAATTTTAACTATCACCTTCTTAATCTTACACAACAAATAAAGATCTGCAACTTCACTTTTAACTCCTACTGCTTCTGCTTTACATACAGTATAAATTGTATATATTGTATATATTGTATACATTTTTATTGCAGTTGCAAGATTTAGGAATGATGACAGATTATTATGAGTATGTAATAATCAATTACGTAAGTAATTTGAAAAATGAGTTATTTGCTACATTTTAACTTATGATTTTAATCCACACTTTAGGATTTCCACACAATTGACTTCAGTAAATACCGGGATCCTGTTGTAAATATTACTGGTTTTCAACTAATTGACCCTACCGATGAAACCTACAGAGACATATTAAATCGTTGGCGCCTACGTTCACATGAACCTAAACTGTTTTCAAATAAAGATCTTACCGCACCAGATCAAGCAATTACAGTAATATTTAAATTCAAAATTTTTATTACTGCAGTTACTTAAAAAATTCATTTTTTAGACACAGATAGCACTCATCTATGACAGTGTATTAGTGCTTGCAAAAGCAATTAGCTCTTATGATGTGACACATCTTCTTAGAACTCCTGTTACCACTTGTGAACAAGTAGCTATTAATAGCCCATATGACATTCCTTTTCCTCAGTACAACAAACACAAACAACGATTTATCAATGCAATTAGAAAAGTATCTGCTTTTTCTGTGTATTTACTCACTTTTAAAAAACTCAAAACAATTTTGGTAGTTAAGAGTCAGTGGGCTTACTGGACCAATATCATTTAACCAACAAACTGGATTTCGTTCGAATATGAACATCCACGTTATTAAGAATCTTGCGACTGGATTAGTAAGGGTAATATTTAAGAAAGTTAAGTTACAAGTACAAAATTACACTCAAAGTTATCTACTTTTTCTAGTTGGAAACATGGAATTCAGAGAGAGGTCTTGAACCAGCCATTGACCCAGATGAACTTCAGAGGATTCTTGAAGCAGCAATAACTCCTCGGAGAACATTAATTGTAACTTCTTTTCTTGTAAGTCAATAAACGAGATGAACGTACAAAACTTAGAACATTCACTTATCTCAAAACAAGCAATATCTAATATGCCTTTTTAACATTTTTAAACTTCCTAGAACCCTCCTTTGTTAATGAGAAAAAAGAATGAGATGGGAGAGGATGATGGCTATGAAGGATACGTGATGGATTTGGTGTATGAAATACATAAGATATACCCTGACTACAATTTCACAGTACGTCCAGTACTCGATGAAAAATATGGCGACAATAAAACTGGCACATGGAACGGAATGGTTGGGGAACTAATAGACAGAGTATTTTTGATTTATAAAATGTTGGTGAATGTAACTAATCACTTCCATTTTTTTGTTTTAGAAAGCTGACTTTTGTATTGCAGATTTAGCAATTACAAGACAAAGGCAAGAAGTAGTCGATTTTACTATACCATTTATGAATTTAGGAATTGGAATATTGTACAAAAAAGAACCAAAAAAGGAACCTGCACTCTTTTCATTTTTGAATCCTTTTTCTGAAGATGTTTGGATCTACATGGCAACAGTTTCACTTGGAGTGAGTCTTGTTTTATTCTTTTTGTCAAGGTGAGGCAACAAAGTTCTGAATGTTAACTTAAAAATTGAGACGTAAATATTAATTTAGACTTAGTCCCTACGAGTGGGATAATCCTCATCCATGTGATAGTGACCCTGAAGAATTAGAAAATCAATTTAATTTGATAAACTCTTTGTGGTTTGTAATTGGATCATTGATGCAACAAGGATGTGATTTCCTACCCAAGTAAAAAATCCGAATTTAATTAAATTGTGGTCACAAATATAACAAAAGCTAATCTGATTTGTAGGGCAGTATCAACAAGAACAGTAGCTGGAGCTTGGTGGTTTTTCAATCTTATTCTTTCATCAACCTATACAGCAAATTTGGCAGCTTTTCTAACAGCTGGAGGAATGACTAATGAAATAACTTCGGCTGTTCATCTATCGAAACAAACTAAAGTTAAATATGGTTGCGTACGAGGAGGTGCTACATACAATTTTTTTGCTGTAAGTATTACGTGCGTTCCTTAATTAATTTCTAAAGAAAACGCCAGTTAAAGAAAAACACACAATTAGAACAACTTATATTTTAAAAACTAACGCAAAGGGAAAAGAAATTTGAAAGCTATGAAATTATATCAGAAATCCCACTTTTAATATCAGTGAAAAAACTTGATACTTTTGAACTGAAAAGCTGAAGAACAAAAAAAACTTTTTAAAAAGCTCGTAACGATGCCTGTAAGAAACGATAAGAGAAGCTGAGAGCGGTCACCAAAGAAGGGAACGCTCTCAAGCTCCAACTCTAAGAGCATTAAAATGATCCTCTGAGACAAGTTGATTTTCAGAATATCAAGGTATACTGAGGTCACTAAAATGCAAAAAAATATTCAATGCCTAAATAAGTCTAATGGATTATTAGAGTTAGATAAACAAACATTGGAAACGACCATTCAAATTTTGGAAGGTTCCAATAAAAATTTGGAGGCTCAAAACACAATGTTGAGCAGAAAAATCAGTACTTTAGAAACTAAGGAATGAAAAGGCAAACTCTTACACAATAAGAGAGTTATGGAGAACTCAACAAGAGCTTCTCAACATGATAGCCCAGCTATCTCGTTAAAAAAGGGAGATAACTGCGCAGGGGAAGAAAATAGCCCACTTGCAATAACAGTGCAAGGAACGAGGAAGAGCTCAGATGATGTGTCCCCCAAAACTCCTCAGCAAGAATGGGAGGAAAATTAGGAGACATGGGATGGGGAGAGATGAAGATGTCAGAATAGAATTTTTGTATAATAAAATAAATTTTCAGTCAGCCATCCTGCATATAGGACATTGAAGGTGAGCATTAGCGTTTAACTCCCCCAAGAGAGGAGTCCCAAAATTTTCTACCACTAGCAACTGGTAAAAATAGCAATCAGCAACATAATCATATACATTGTGCCCAAATAAAATTGAGTCACAAAGATTACAACGAAATCAAAATGCGCTACCGCATGTAAATTCTCAACAGAATTTGAATTCGACGTTAAATTCGAATTTCTTTACACCAAATTCGAATTTCGGATGCAATAGAAACACCGGTTTGAACTCGAACACTCAATACATATTGTACAGAAGTTTAAGTTCGAATGTGCAAACACGAGCTGATGTCCTAAAAAGAAATCAGCCGATGCTAAAACAGTGGGAATTGCGATTATTGCAACAAAAGTGGGCATGCAATGCACACTTGGAAAGCATAGGCATTCTAGCTAGGCTTCGAACAGTCACTCAGGCTGCTGCGTCAAAAAAACGCACAAACCTCGGTGCTGGATGCAACCGAGTCATCACCAAGGTTGACTATAAGCCAACTTATTTAAATAAATTGAAGTGGGAAATAGTTGATGACTTAACAGCTTTCCTCTTCTGATGATGACACTCCTTTACCCTTTTTCACTAAAAAAGAAAAAGCAGAAAAATTGTTATACAAAATGTCAGAACAAGAAAATCTCCTTGACAAAAGTTAATACCTCGCCCCTCTGACAGTTTTAGAGTGCAGATGCACCATTCACTAACCATTAGGTATCCTTAAAACAGACATTGACTGGATAGCACTGAAACTTCGATTTGACGTTTTGCCAGCGAAATTAAACATTGGATTAGTTTTCATGTCGGCAGCTTCTATAATAAAGGATTTTGCTGGACGCAGCTTTCACCTGCAAAACGCAAAAAGGTGCAATCCAATCTTCCCTTAAGCAACTGCACAGGAGGTGGAAGAAGTTGAAAGGTTGAAGAGTCCTGGCTACCACCCTAATCAAAATAATATTAATTTAACAGAAATTGCTATAAAATACATTAAGCTTAAATTATTTGGTCTGATACTCAGCGTTAAATTTGCCATTAGAACTTCAAAACCCGAGTCTGAAGGTTCTCTCTTACATATTGTATATAACGTATAAGAGAGACCCTAAACTTCCTTCGGACACTCAAGACCTCAAAGAAATAAACTGGTTTGACCCTGATCAACCAAATTTATTTATGAACGAGTTAATAGATCGAATTTCGTTGCTGAAAAAGCGCAAAAGAATTATGAAAACGACAATTCTCTACACCTAAATAAATAACCCATAACAGAATATCAAATTAATGGTTTATTATGGAGAAAGACTCATTACCGATGCGTCGATGGCTGACCTTCGAGATGGGCTATGGCTTGTAATTAGGCGACAAAAGGGTGGAGCTGTACATGTACAGCCCTAAGTTAGATATAGTGGGTGAAGAATAAAATAAATCTTATTTTATTTCAAGGATAGACCCTATATTTAAACTAAGATTTTATATTTTTAACCATCATAATTGTTTCGAATAAATAAACCATATTTATTCCTTGGAACAACCGAGTCTCGTACCAAATCATGGTCAGGTATAAACATTAAATAATAACCGCTCAAGCTAAAGCTTGCTTGGCGGAGTGCTAGCGCACTCTATCGATTTGCTCAACTGCTATTACGGCAATCTATTACAATTCCGATCATTTCTATTCCGACATATTAAATATCTATTTTTAAAATTATTACTTTTACAGAATTCCAAAACTGACACCTATCTAACAATGAGTCGGTATATGGATTCAGCTGACCCAAGTGTATTTGTCGACAATAACAATGCTGGAATTCAACGAGTCCTTCGTGGTGACTACGCTTTCTTCATGGAAAGTGTATTCATTGAGTATCAAACAGAAAGAAAGTGCCAATTAATGAGCATAGGAAATCCTTTAGACAATAAAGGTTATGGTGTGGCTATGCCCAAAGGTAATTTGTTGCACACATTACATTTTTGGAAAATAGTTAAAACTTAATTTACAATATTAGGATCACCTTACTTTCAACGCATGAATCAAGCTGTACTTAAATTACAAGATAATGCCATGTTAACTATCCTAAAGAAAAGATGGTGGCAAGAAAAAGGGCTGGAGAATCCATGTCCTGTAGAGCCTCCTCCATCTAATACGCTAGGTATTGACAATGTTGGTGGCATATTCGTCTTGGTAACTGGAGGAACGTTATTTGCTTGTTTTGTTGGTGTATTAGAATTCATATGGTTCACACACAAAAATGTCCGAGAGTCAAAGGTAATTTTGTATTTTACCTACAATTATAAAGTGATTTTTCATAAACTTTATAATTTAATTCTAGCCACCCTTGTGGAAAGCAATCGTCAATGAACTTAAGTTTGCAATTTGGGGTGATAATTCAAAACCGATTGACAAATCAGTTTCAGAATCTGAAACTGGTTTAGCTATGACCAGTTACTCAAGTGCCTTTTTTGGTCGGGATCCGTTGGTTGTCACTTGAGCTGTGAAACTATTTCCTTTTAAAAATTTTTTTCCCTATGTGAAAATGTTTTGTGTGAACAAATACTACACGTTTTAATTTTTACGCTTTCCGAATGAATGCGTTCATTCTTTCTTACTTAACTGAAATTTTTGAAGGGTGTTTATTTATTAATAAATTTTGTTTCATTAATAAAGTTACTTTCATTTGGCTAACACATTAAGGAATATTCTAAAGCAATGTTAAGATTAAGTCTGGCCAATGCTTTTTAAAATCATATTTTATTTAAAAGTATGTTGCTCTGATTGAAAACAACATTTGCGTACCTCGAGTAAAAGCTACAGTGCTTGGGATGGGAAGTACCCAATTAATCATTCAACTTTAAATTAAATTGAATAAAAATTGCTACCATTACATGAGTGAGCTAGTCAAACTAAACTAAATTTAAACTAAACTTACTAATTAAATCGACTTCAGTAATATTTTTTAAAACTAATTAGTGACAATTTAAATCGCCACTAGGAAAGAAAGTTATAAAAATTTAGTAAAAAAATATTTGCGAATTTTTGGATTTTTTTAAAACAAAATTATACATTTTGTCGTAAAAAAGAAGCTTAATACCAAAATTTTATTTTATAAATTTTTTACAAATTTCTTTAATCTTGGGTTAAATTAATTAATTACAAGTTCAGCTCTATATGTATTGGGAAATGCGAGAATACACCTTTAATCCCAATCCCAATAGTAATTGCAAGCTTCAAGAGAAAGTTGCCATAGTGATGAAAAAACTTCAAATGATTACTAGGATCCACCCACATCAGAAAAATTAGCTTACTTTATAAGGTTTCAAACATTCCTAAAAGATGGTCCAAATATGTTCAAAAACCTTATAAAAGAGTATTAATTTAAACTACAAAAACGTACTTACCATTACGAGCGATAGTTCTGGATTCAATTTATCGCCTAGTTCGACCTTGTCAAAACATATTTATTACTCACATGTCAAGCATCTTCCTGTGCCGCATTTAGCTTTGATAACCGTCTAAAAATGGAAAAATGCAGTTGCAAGTGGTGAGGGGCCGACCGTGATGCTGTAGCACACTGAAAGTGAAAAAATAACATTAGGCGCGATGAAAGGATCTGAAATTGGACTATGTATTACCATCATCACCATCGTATTTTACTGTACATGCCACGCTGCAATCAGGGAACAACTTTTTACGATAGGTAAGAAGGCTTTTCAACTAGGTCATGTCTACAGAAATAAAGACGGAAAGTTTAAAAGTAGATAACCTTATCAGGTTTAATTGAGGCCAGCAGTTTATATACTATTAAGTTTATTAAAATTTATATTAATTAATCAAATTCAATTAACAGTTTTACATTATTTGTTTATTATTTAAAATTTTATTTAGGTGCCATATTTGAAGAAGATGGTGAAGAAAGAGACATGGATGCTGCATTTAGACATGCCATTGATCTTAATAATATTGAGTCATCGTCTCGCCCTCGTATACGTCTCTTATGGGAATCCGCACGTGTAATGTCAGGCGACAGTTTTTCTGCTTACAAACGACGTGAGATCAAGATCTTTTTGCTATTTATCTGAAATCGAATTTTGGTAATTTTTCTACTATTGTAGTGTGTCACTTTTTCATTAATGGAGTTAACGCCGTCTTGGGGCCTACAACACCAACTGCATCATGGCACGCTCAATCTGCTTGTAGTGGATTGCAAGTGCCTCATATTGCATTGCATGAAGACCATCGAACCGCAATGGAAGAATCAGGAGTGAATCTATATCCTCCTCCGACAGCCATTTCTCATGCTGTGACGGAAGTTATCAAAACTTGGGATTGGTTTACCAGATTCACTATTTTGTACGAGAGTCAAGAAGGTACAGACTATTTTCTGTTGGAAATACATTTTCACATTTTACTTCTTCATAGCTTTGGCTAGAATACAAGAGATACTCAAACTCAAAGATCGTTATATTCAAGTTTATCAATTACTGCCTGGAGAAGACTACGGTGTATTAATAAAAAAAATCCAAAAAGACGGGGTTATGAAAATTGTGATTGATGCTAAGATTTCCACTATTGTATCACTCTTCGATAAGGTAAAAAATCAAACGTATTGTTGCTAAATATTGTGTATATTTATACTATGTAACTCTTGCTTCAGTTACAAGATTTAGGCATGATGACAGATTACTATGAGTACGTCATAATTAATTATGTAAGTTACTGAAAACATTTTTAGCACAAGGGTTTATTATTATTAAAATTTTTTTCAACAATTAGGATTTTCACACTATTGACTTCACCAGATACCGGGATCCTGTGGTAAATATTACAGGGTTTCAGCTAATTGACACAACAGATGAAAATTACAGAGATGTATTAAATCGTTGGCGACTCCGTTCACCTGATCCCAAACTGTTTTCAAATAAAGATCTTACCGCCCCAGATCAAGCAATTACGGTAACCTTGAATTGTATTTCACTTAATACGTTACTGCACCTTTATATTTCGATAGACGCAGCTAGCACTCGTCTATGACAGTGTCCTAGTATTTGCAAAAGCTATTAGCTCTCAAGACGTTACAAATCTCCTTAGATCCCCTGTTACAACCTGTGAGCAAGTAACTATGAACAGCCCATATGATAATCTGCATCCTCAGCTTAACAAACATAAACAGCGTTTCATCAATTCAATTAGAAAGGCATGTGGTTTTATATGACGTATTTTTACCGTAATAGTAATTTGTAATTTCAGTTAAAGATAAATGGCCTTACTGGACCTATAGCATTTAACCAAGAAACTGGATTTCGTTCAAACATAAACATCCACGTCATTAAAAATCTAGCTGCTGGATTAATAAGAGTAATATTTTAATTTACTACAACTGTATTTGAAAGAAATAACCTGATAATTTGTCTTTCAGTTGGAAACGTGGAATTCAGAGAGAGGTCTTGAACCAGCTATTGATCCCGACGAACTTCAGAGGATTCTTGAAGCAGCAATAACACCCCGGAGAACATTAATTGTAACTTCTTTCCTTGTAAGTTAATAAAATCTGCTGTTAAAAATACCGTTTTCTTTGCTCCCAGAACAAGCAATATCTTACATGTCTTTTAAACATTTTTCAACTTCCTAGAACCCACCTTTGTTAATGAGAAAAAAAAATGAGATGGGAGAAGATGATGGTTATGAAGGATACGTGATGGATTTAGTGTATGAAATACACAAGCTATACCCTGACTACAATTTCACAGTACGTCCAGTACTTGATGAAAAATATGGCGACAATAAAACTGGCACATGGAACGGAATGGTTGGAGAACTAATAGACAGGGTACTGTAAATCATAAAATGTTGGTGTGTGTAATTAATCATTTCCATTTTTTTTTTGTATTAGAAAGCTGACTTCTGTATTGCAGATTTGGCAATTACAAGGCAAAGGCAAGAAGTGGTCGACTTCACTATTCCTTTCATGAACTTAGGAATTGGAATATTGTACAAAAAAGAACCAAAAAAGGACCCTGAACTTTTTTCGTTCTTAAATCCTTTTTCTGAAGACGTTTGGATTTATATGGCAACGGCGTCGCTTGGTGTAGGTCTTATCTTATTCTTCTTGTCTAGGTAAACAAAAGTTTGTTTCAATATTAAATAATTAATTTGATGTTAATTTTCTTTAGGTTAAGTCCTTACGAATGGGACAATCCCCATCCTTGCGATAGTGAACCTGAAGAATTAGAAAACCAGTTCAATTTCATGAATTCGCTATGGTTTGTAATTGGCTCATTGATGCAACAAGGATGTGATTTTCTACCTAAGTAAGTCTCAATTTAGGTTTAACAATCTTACATAACCATTTGTTTTATTGTAGGGCGGTATCAACAAGAACTGTAGCTGGAGCTTGGTGGTTTTTTAACCTAATCATTGTGGCTACTTACACAGCTAATTTGGCTGCTTTTCTAACAGCTGGAGGAATGACTAATGAAATATCCTCTTCAGTTGATCTATCTAAACAAACTAAGGTTAAATACGGATGTGTTCGTGGAGGGGCTACTTATAATTTTTTTGCTGTAAGTACCCTTAGCTTCTTGTTTACTTAATACACAGACCTATATATTTATTAACATTTTTATTCATTTCTATGTTGCTCCTATTAAATTGGTAGAAATTGATCATTTTGAGGTTCCTTTGCTACATCATTGCTATGCAATTGGGAAATATATTTAGTCTGAGGAAGGCATTATTGGTTAAAAATATAGAAGTGCAATTTTAGCACAATTATAGTTATACGAATCGAAATATTTTAATTTTTCAATTAAAAAATGTCATTGCCTTTAAGAATCTTATCCAAATATATTATGGTGTAATCATTTTCATTCCCGTTCCCATTCCCCATCCTGGGAAAAAATTCTCCGAACTCGAGGAATTTTTCTCTCTCCTATTTTTCCCCTATTATAAATTGTTTGAAGTTTACATAAACCTAGGACCATTGGGTCCTAAAATAAACATCAGTTTTGTACTGTCAGAGCCTTATTTATCCGAAAAAAAATCATTTCCTACGAAAGTACCAAGTCAAATGTAACTTTGAGGGAGATCTATAGTGAGTAACTAAGAATCTAACTACTTAAAGCAGTAGGTCATAATTTTGTACGGTCCATATACATAAGCACTTTCTTTACAAAACAGTGATAGTAAACAATAAAAAATCATGACTACCGATACGTATGTAAAAAAATAAAAGTATCATGTAAAAAATAATTAATCAAAAGGTAAAAAATTATGAATATGATTGAATTCAGTAATCGAAGTTGGCTAGGCAGATTATAGGCTCGGTAAACAAAAAAAGGGAAAACTTGTGCAAGAGAAAGTATTTCAATCAGACATTATCGAAGCCCAAATAGTTCCAAAAACACTTGTTTAACGATTGAAAATGAAGGGCGAAAAAAGTTATAATTTACATCCACTCATTGTTGTTGCTTGGTAACTTACCTTGTTTACAATTTGCAATGTTAGCCAGCCCTAATAGCCGATGGTGTCAAGCTGTCGTCGTCTTATGCGTCACGTCCGGATTTGGAAAATCGCTAAAACCTGAAACTAAGAAAAGCAATTTTGGAAATGTAATTTAAACGAAGCAAGTTCTTCCAGAACGAGGAAAGAGGAGATAAAATGTAACTTTTTTTCGTCTTTCAACTTCAATATTTGTCACGTTAGATAGGTCACCAGTTGAACATTATCTCAGGGTTTCGTTTTGAAATTGTAGATGTTTAACATGAGATATACCGTATATGATAATCTGGTCTCTTTCCATTCTGCCAAATTATATATCTATTTTTATTATTATTTCTTTTACAGAATTCCAAAACTGATACCTATCTAACAATGAGTCGGTTTATGGATTCAGCTGACCCAAGTGTATTTGTCGCTAATAACAATGCTGGAATTCAACGAGTGCTTCGTGGAGAATACGCTTTCTTCATGGAGAGTGTGTTCATTGAATACCAAACAGAAAGAAATTGTCAATTAATGAGCATAGGAAATCCTTTGGACAACAAAGGTTATGGTGTAGCTATGCCCAAAGGTAAAATATTGTAGTCGTCTTAATTTTAGACATACCAAATATTATATTTCTCCGACTTTGTTCACTAAGGATCACCTTATTTTCCCCGAATGAATCAAGCTGTACTAACACTACAAGACAACGCCATGTTAACGATTCTAAAGAAACGATGGTGGCAAGAAAAAGGTCTGGAGAATCCTTGTCCAGTAGAGCCTCCACCATCTAATACGTTGGGTATTGACAATGTTGGTGGCATATTCGTCTTGGTCACAGGTGGAACATTTTTTGCTTGTTTTGTTGGCGTGTTAGAATTCATATGGTTCACGCACAAGAATGTTCGCGAGACAAAGGTAAATCGTGTGCGTTATAAAATTTTGTAAATTTTGTATCTGCCACTTTAATTCTTTTTCAGCCACCCATATGGAAAGCAATCTTCACTGAGCTGAAATTTGCAATTTTTGGTGACAACTCTAAACCAATTGACAAATCCATTTCGGTGTCTGAAACAGGATTAGCCATGACAAGTTACTCAAGTGCCTTTTTTGGTCGTGATCCATTAGTAGCTACTTGAGCTTTGAAAGTAATATCTACATTTTTTAGATATTTTCCTTTAAAAAAAAAAACCACATGAAGCTATTTTAGTATTTATACTTTAAAAAATGTGTGATATTAAATGATTCAGTTTGTATGTTTTCATAATGGATGGCGCCACCTTCAACGAACGTCAATGATTACAGGAAGTGTATTTATTAATAAATCGGTGTTCTTAATTAAGGAAGCGTTTTCATTTGGCTAACACCTTAAGTCACAAATCTAAGATCTAAAAATAATTATAAAAAAAACAGCTCAATGGTCATAGTATATTAGTCATGCAGCGACGCCCCTGCGCAGTGAGAGGTTGGCTGAACTGCAAGCTGGATGCTGTATGGTATTATCACTTTATGATGCTCACATGCTTGTAAACAAGCAGGGCGAGAATGAAGTGGATTTTATCTACCAATTACAAGTTTATTTATTTGTTCCTATTGTTATTTCTTCACGTGGGTACTTCCCAAGCAAAAGAAAGGACATTTACAATAGGTGAGAGAGATTGAATTGTCTGATCTGTAGAATACCGTAGTATGAAAATGAAATTCGGTAATTAATCAATTAGTTACAAAAATACAATTTTCTTTAAATTTATTTACTAATATAATTTAAAGATCATTCCAGCATCCTTATTTCTCCTCCCCGAACATCAGTTTAGTTTCATCCATTTTATTGATCAGTAGAGTTTCCCATCCAAACAAATATTCAGCTGATAGGTGCTTGTTGTACAAAGCAAAAATGTTCTTAAAAAATGTAAACTTGGAGTAAAATAAAAAATTTATAATTGTTTTTTAAATGAAAATTAGAGAGCTGTTTAAATATTCAATTAGGGCAAAAATAGCGGAACAAATAACCCCAACAAAAAACAATAAACAAGATATAAGTGCACGCAGATTTTAAGATGGGGAAAGTGAACTCAGTGCGATTTGCAGAGAAAAAGTGTGTGAAAACCACAAAATTGTTAAAGAATTTTTAAAATGTAAATGACAAATGAGCGGGCTTTATTGAGACATTTTTAAATTAATATGCAGCATTTTAAACAGACACCTCATTAAAAAAGATGTAAAATGCCATTTTTATATCTAGAACGGAAATTGTATGACCCATGCCCACGTGATAATAGTAGTTTTCCTTCCAAGTTGTTATATTTACGTTTCATTTTTAGCATTTTCATTCACCTGCAGTCCCTAAGGGTAATCTAATTTTGGTTTAAGCACATACTCGCATCTCATTTTGAATAAGTAGCCTTCAAGTTATTTTAAATAAATAAGTTTTATGACCCTTAAAAAAATAATATAAAAAATAAAAACATCTCAATCTTGGTCTAAGATAAAAGAAAATTCCGCACAATTAATTGTTTTTTCTCTAAGGTGCCCTCTTCGATTCAGACGACGAGGCGCTCCAATCATCATTCCGCCATGCCGTAGAAAGACTCAATTCCGATCGGTGGTTTCGACCCCACACCCGACTCTCTTGGCAATCAGCCACTGTGATGGCAGACGACAGTTTTGGGGCGTCTAAAAAATGTGCGTTGAACAAAATTTGCATCTCAGGTTCATTGGCTTTTACAAATGTTTCCTAATTTGTTAACAGTATGCAGTTTGCTGAAAAGTGGAGTCCATGCACTTGTGGGGCCGCAGAGTGCTAAAACGTCGTATCATGTGCAGTCTATGTGCAATGCCCTTAAAATTCCACACATAGAAACGCGAGAAGATGCACGGGCTCATAAAGATGACTCTTCTGTAAATGTGTTTCCTCATCCAGCATCCTTAGCTCGTGCAGTATCAGCTACCGTACAACAGTGGGATTGGTTCAGATCTTTCACTTTGATTTACGAAACTAATGAAGGTTTAACACGACTACAAGAACTCTTAAAGTTAAAGAATTATAAAATACACGTGATGCAGTTACCGCAAGGACAGGACTGCAGACCCCTGTTGAAATCTATCAAACATTCAGCAGAAACTCGTATCGTTGTAGATGCATCAGTAAATACAATAACAAATCTCCTTCAACAAGCTAAAAAATTAGGAATGATGACTGAATATTATGAATACGTTATTGTTAATTTGGTAAAATTCTAGTATCATTTTTTATTTTTGTAAAATAATAATGTAATGTTAACCTAAAAATAGGATATGCACACGATCGATCTGAGAGAGTTTCGTAATCCAGTGGTGAACATAACTGGTTTTCAAATAATAGATCCGAAATTAAAGCAGTATCACGACATTTTTGATAAATTCAGGCATTCAACCTTGACACATGTAGGAAACTTAAGCAATCCCGAGCAAAATATAAAGGTATATTATTTTCACAATATATTTATTTGTTCTACAATTTTACATCTTCTTAATAGACTGAGATAGTTTTGCTGTACGACTCAATTTTGTTATACGCTCATGCCATAAACAATGTGTCGAAAACAGGAAGGGATTTGGATTTAAGACCGCTTTCGTGTGACAAATTCGATACTCCTGGTTTTCAGGGTCGTCGAATAATCGATGAACTCAAAAAAGTAATGACTGTTCTTTTTACCTAAAATATTGTGAACATATGATTTTGATTTCTGTTACAGTTAAACGTGACAGGAGTGACTGGACCCATATACTTCAACAAAGAAGGGATGAGGACACATTACAATGTACATATCATTAAAAACACACAGACAGGACTAAAAAGAGTAAGAAGATTTTATTTTAAACATAATTTTTGAATGTGTGTTTTTTGTAACCTTGGCTATCGTTGTCATCATTATTGAGAGGAATTGACCTGGCTATAAAAAAAAAAGGCTGCATTTATTATTTTAGAATTTAAGTTTCTGGGTTGTTCAAGACTTACGATGTAAAAAAAAAAACAAAGATGAAAATAATTGTGTACAGCCTAGCAATTAGTTTTTGGACGCTAAGACTGAATCCCAAAAGTGTGCTCAATGCAAAGGAAGGACACTTTCCCTTCCTGTCAGTTTCTTTTTTATTTCGCCTTGTTTCACACAATTTTTGTTTTCAGATTTCAACTTGGAATCCTGCAAGCGGTATTTTTCCTGTAGTCAGTTATCATCAATTGCAACAAGAGACCGAAGCTTCCTTGACTCAAAAAACATTGATCGTGTCATCCATTCTGGTAATAAAACTGTTTTCTAAATAAAAGTTGACTAAATCATATATTTTCACTGGGACAGAACCCACCATTTTTTATGCTCAAGCCTGATGCATCAGAAATGCAAGGCAATGATCGTTATGAAGGTTACGTTATAGACTTAATGGATGAAATTGCTAAAGTGGAAAATTTAACTTTCAAAATTAGACCTGTTGGAGATGGTAAATATGGAGATAATCGAACAGGCAAATGGAATGGAATGATTGGAGAATTGATGCAACGCGTAAGCGCATTGTCTTCTTATTTGCTCATTTCAATAATTTTATATAAATTTAGAAAGCAGACGTTGTAATAGCAGATCTGTCAATAACACTACTCAGACAAGATGCTGTAGATTTCACGTTACCTTTCATGAACTTAGGAATCAGTATATTGTTCAGAAAAGATATTAAGAAACCTGTTGCATTGTTTTCGTTTTTGAATCCTTTTTCTGAGGAAGTTTGGATTTATATGGCTACAGCGTACTTAGGAATAAGTGTGATCTTATTCTTCTTGGCAAGGTAATTAAATTTTGGTATCTTAATAACGCGATAAAATTAGATAATTGATTAACGTTGTAATGTGAAATATGCAAACATACGCTATCATTTATTTTATAATGCAGATTCGTATTTTTAAAAAACCTTGATTCTATTACTCAAAATTGTGCTTTCAGCTGGATTACTTTCAGTAATAACTGTTGGCACGTTTCAGAATTAGTCCTAAAGAATGGTGCAATCCACATCCTTGTGATCCAGAACCGGATATTTTAGAGAATGGTATTGATATTATAGACTCTCTTTAGTTCGCCAATGGTTCACTGATGCAACAAGGAAGTGACATATTACCAAAGTAAAGAGAAAGAATAGTTAATAGTACACGACTAAAACTAATCAATTGTCGCTAACCTTGTGCAAATAGACGTTTCCCCTTACAAGTACTAATTATCATCACTCCTTTCAGATTTAGTATATATGAATGGAGTAATCCACATCCTTGCAGACCCAACCCTGATGTTCTCGAGAATACATTTAACCTAATGAACAGCATGTGGTTCACTATTGGCTCCCTCATGCAACAGGGATCCGATCTTGCTCCAAAGTGAGTTTATTAAATGACCTTTTCTTGTAACTCAACTCAGAATTAACTACTAATTTAAATTATCCATATAAGGCATTGTGGAAACAGCCTGTTAGACTATAATGAACTGCAACTTAGGTGAGTTTCACAATATGTGACATCATTATTCATGATCTGATCTGCTGCAAAAATCAGTTAACAAATTTGATCTCACAGGTTGTAAAACTCATCTAAGCCACAGTTCATTTTAATATTTGAACACTGCTAGTGTTTTTTTATAATACTGCACGTGTTTTGTCACTAAGTACTTATTCAGCATAG
This sequence comes from Pachymerium ferrugineum, assembly GCA_034686365.1. Classification (NCBI taxonomy): domain Eukaryota; kingdom Metazoa; phylum Arthropoda; class Chilopoda; order Geophilomorpha; family Geophilidae; genus Pachymerium; species Pachymerium ferrugineum. Next base: position 3,039 of record JAQGAS010001202.1, on the reverse strand, counting down.
AAAACATGTTCCATTTTTTTTTATTTTAAGAGCTGTCTCGACGCGTTTGGTGGCAGGAGTGTGGTGGTTCTTCACCTTGATTATGATTTCGTCCTACACAGCAAATTTAGCTGCTTTTTTAACATCAGACCGAATGGCAACACCAATTACTAATGCTGAAGACCTTGCAAAACAAACAAAAATTAAATATGGAAGCCTAGCAGAAGGAGCAACCATGAGTTTTTTTAAAGTAAAAAGAATCATATTTTTGTTAACTTTAAACATGTAGCACTTCACTAAAAATTCAATTGTAGATGTCCAAGAACCCAATCTACAGCAAAATGTGGAGAATAATGGAAAACACTGATCCGAGTGTATTCACCCAGAGTAACGATGAAGGTGTAAATAGAGTTAAAAAAGGAGATTATGCTTTTTTTATGGAAAGTACAGTTATTGAATATCGCACTGTCAGAGACTGTGAACTCACTCAAGTGGGAACATTACTAGACAACAAAGGCTATGGTGTAGCTACTCCTAAAGGTCATTTTATTTTATGTATACAATGTTTTCTAAAATAACATCACTAACTTTTTAGGATCTCCTTATCGAGCCATTATGAATCGTGCAGTATTAAAACTTCAAGATAAATCTGTTTTAATAGACTTGAAAAAACGGTGGTGGCAGGAAAAGGGCGGAGAAGTGCACTGCCCAAAAGATGACGATCCAATGTCAGGAATGAAATTAGGTCTTGCAAATGTTGGAGGAGTTTTTGTCCTACTTACAGCTGGCATGGGATTAGCTTGCGTTGTAGGTATTTTAGAGTTTGTATGGAACACAAGAAAAACTATTCGCGAAGATAAGGTAAAATTAATGTCGATACAAAAAAGGCATATCAGTAAAGACGTTTTGTTGAATAGGTTTCGATTTGTGCGGAAATGGCAAAAGAATTAAAATTCGTGCTGACATGCAGTGATTCAACAAAACCAATAGTGAAATCTGTATCTGAACCTGAAAATGGATTAGCGATACCTCTAACAGGATACTCGAGTGCAGTTTTTGGACGAGACCCGTATAGTTAAAATGAACTTCATATTCCATATTCATTCTTAAATAACTGAAACCATTGAAAACCTTTGTAAACGTCAAGAAAAGTTTTACAAAACAGCAATTTACAAGAAATCATTCCTTGTTTCATTACACAATAAAAGTAATTTTACAATTTTGATGAATTGAAATAGTTGCAACCAATTTTATAGATAAAACACTCTCAATTTTATCACTGTGTAAATTTTTGTAATAAAATTGAAGATTTTTTTATATTTACCAATCTAGTTGTAACAAAGTATTTCAAAAATAAGTAGACCTATAACTCGGATAACTTTCTTGACATCTATCACATGAACATCAAGCACCCCTCAAAAAAATAAAACTGAAATACGAATAAATGAAAATTTTCTGTAGCATTCTACGTACTGTAATTGATTATAGTCCTCGTCAAAAAAATGATTATATTTTGTTCAAGTTTAAATTTGCTAATTATTTTTATGAGAAAAGTCTCTTTTAAGATTAAAGAATTGGGGTTGCTGTGTGAAAGTTCCATCTTTTTTTCTCCTTATTATAAATGTGCTCCACAAGACTGGCATTTCAAGTGTGTCAAGTTGACAGCACACCCTTACAGTTCACTTATTTTTCTATTTGTATTATTTAGTACTCCATTAGTACTACTAACAACCAATAAGCCCCTCACAGATTTAACTGAAACGTGTGTAACAAATTCGTCTAAAACAACCTAATTTAAATTGCTATTATAAATTGCCAATGGTTAGGTTAGTTAAAATTATAACTAATTAAAAGTGGGACACTTTGCAAGGAGGATGTTCACTGTTTGCGCCATTTGCCTAATTAACATACAGAAAAAGTAGATCTACCTTTGCGCACAAACGAGGTGTTATGACGTCAAAAAGAATTACCCCCACATGCCCTGAACTAGATCTGGATTAAATATGGCTGCCTCCGTGCCCACAGATCCACAGGTGACCATAGGTGGTAAGGGAATATTATTCGAATATTTTTATATTTAGTACCGATTTATAGCCCGACTTTCCACATAGGAATAGTTCAGCATGAGGTAGCAAGATATTTAATGGACCACTTAAGCCATTTTCGTGATACAAAAACAGACTTTTACTACAAATGGCAGAATGACGTCTGACAGCAATAGAGGGCATATCAATTCGAAGGAATTACACCTAAGTCAATGGGTGATTACACGTAACTACAACTATAAACAAGAGGAATTACAACAAGAATTTTCTTCAAGACACTCAACAAGAGTAGTGGAGGATAATCAACAGAGAAACCAACTAGAAACTACAATCAAGATACTTTGAATTCAAAGCTGCCTTGAATTCAAAGTTAAGCAATTTTGTAAATTTTGACAGAAGTTTATTTAATTGAAATACAAAGCAGTATGTGCTTTTTTGGGTATATACGCAATTCTTCTCGAGGGTGTGGAGACTCCACAACGTCCCTCATTGTGTATTGCCACTGGGTCTCTTAACTAAGAACAATATATTTAAATTAGGTTTGTTTAGACGAATTTGCTACACACGTTTCAGTTGAAACTGTGAGGGGCTTATTGGTGCAGTTCCCTTGTGAGTGTAATTTGGATTTATTGTCACAATTGCCTTATTGTTCTGAACAGAAAGATATATCAGACAATCCTTTAGATTCTTCTTTTAAATTGTATTTATTGTCAGTTTCTTTGGCAGGTAGATTTCCACCTATAATGTTACAGGTTACGTTGAGCGGAGTTTCATTAACAATGCAAATGAATACAGGTGCAGAATTTTCGGTTATTAGTTTTAATACATTAAAAGATTATGGCCATTGGACCATCTAATTTTATTTTTTGTACAGAAGTTTTAAAAACGTATACTGAAGAAGAAAAAGAAGAAGAAGAAAAAGAAGAGAAGAAGAAGAGGAAGAATAAGGCTTAACGCCGCCAGCGACAGCTAGGGTCATACGCGGCGAGAGAACACTAAGCTACAGAATCAAAGC
>JAQGAS010001201.1:0-23687 GCA_034686365.1 Pachymerium ferrugineum | reverse complement strand
AAAATTGCATCGGCCGGGAATCGAACCCGGGCCGCCCGCGTGGCAGGCGAGCATTCTACCACTGAACCACCGATGCTTACGTAAGTTACGTCTACAAATAAGTACTTTAATATTACCTCTAAGTTGACGATAGATTGCAACTTAAGCGGCCTAATGCTTTCAATTGACAGTATCACGAGAGGGATGACCATTTGTTTGCTAAGGAATTTAACTTGTATGTTAGTAAAAGGAAGTACTTTACCCAACAATTAACTCTATTAATCTGTAGCTTTGCACTTTACCCGAAATTTTTCGGCGAGTGTGATAGGCGAAACTTTTGCTGTAAAACCTTTGGAGGCTTACTTAACCAGAGTTGAAAGGAAAGAATTGATATATGATGAACATCAAAAGAATATTATTGACAGATTGGACCTGGTACATGAACGATTAAGAAATTACAGACCACCAATCAGAAAAAGTGGTTTTTTTAAGGTGTAAAACGTTATAAAAATATTTACGTACATAATAACATCAGATTATTTATTTTAGTTGTTCCAAAAACGAGAAAAAATTGAAGCCCCAAAAGGGATTTATCTTTGGGGTACTGTAGGTACGGGTTAATTTCCAAAGCATGTAAAAGAAAATTATTGACAGTCACTAACGAATTACGTTTTTTATTTTTAGGCTGCGGTAAAACGATGCTAATGGATTTATTTTATGATTGCTGTGATATTGAGAGAAAAAAGCGGGTTCATTTTAATGAGTTTATGTTGGATGCACATAAAAGTAGGTATTTTGAGCATTTATACTTTACACTCGATAACCTTTTTCGATTAATAGAAATCCATGAATTCAAGCAAACTTTAGATCGCGATGTATCGGACCGTAGACCTAAGTCTTACGATCCAATCCCACCAGTCGCGAAGCAAATTACAGAAGAAGCTTGGTTGTTATGTTTCGATGAATTTCAAGTAACAGATATTGGTGACGCAATGGTTTTAAAAAGATTATTCTCCTGCTTGTTTGATAACGGCGTTGTGGTAGTTGCCACTTCAAATCGTCATCCAGATGGTAATGCCATCACCATACAATATTATTGTTTTATAATTTTTCGTCTTCTAAAGATTTATATAAGAACGGCCTTCAACGTAGTAATTTTATACCATTCATTGAAATACTAAAGGTGGTTAACATACCGTCAATTATTGCATAATAAAATTTATTTCTTCTCTGTTTAGGTAAAATGTTCAGTGAATTGTTTGGATTCTGGGATAGATTATCGACATAAAGGGGCATTAGCTAAGCAGAAACTTTATTTCATGTAGGTAGGATCACAAGCAATGATGTGTTAATTTAATACATCCAAACTATTGAACATGATTTTGTTAAAAACAGAAAATCAGAATGTGATGCCAATGCAGAATTGGATAAGTTATTTAAGATTTTAAGCGCACGAGAAACAGACAGTAAATATTTTTCGTTATTAGACAAGGGTTTTTTATAATTGTACACTATTTTACAGCTGTTCGTCCCAAAACGTTGAATATTATGGAAAGAAATGTAACTTTCGCCAAAACGTGTGGCCAAGTTCTGGACAGCACTTTTGACGAATTATGCGACCGGGTAATCTGTTAAAATTGCCAATAATATAATTGTGTGTACAATTTATGATCAAAAAACAGGCTTTAGGTGCAATAGACTACCTTACAATTAGCAACACCTTTCATACGATTATCATTCGGGATATTCCTTTAATGAGCACGAAGTTAAGAACGCAAGCAAGACGATTTATTACACTGGTTGACACTCTTTACGACAACAAGGTGAAAGTTGCTTGTTCAGGAGAAGTGGCAGCTAAGGATCTTTTCAACGCAGTCCCTCCACCTAGTGACGAAATCTCAGACGATCAAAGGAAATTGATGGATGATTTGGGAATCGCAACTAACAGCGTAAGTATGAAACCTCACCGCAACCTTAAAAAATATTTATACAAAGACTATTGCAGATTGATTCAAAAGCCAGCATTTTTACTGGCGAAGAAGAAATTTTTGCTTTTGATCGCACGTTGTCACGGCTAACGGAAATGCAGTCTAAAGAATATTGGCGTGGTCAGGATGAAGATTCTTGATTGTGTGAAATTTAGTGCAGAATAGGACTATGTAATGTAGTGAAATGTATAGAAAATATTTTATTGAAGTGAAATTAGATTAAGTAAAAAAATTCAGAGTAATGTTAAAAATATATTTGAATTAATATATTTGAATTTGGGCGTCGGTGGGGTTCAAGTCTAGACTTGGACAGTCTTCAGTTCGTTTAACATGTAACATCCATGTTGTACAATTTTCCTATAAAGGATTTGAGTCACTTGTGGACGAGTCTGTAGTTGTTGTCATCTTTTTAACAGCACTGTATCGTTGAGGTCGAATTTTGATTTCACTCTTTTTCAAGGAATAACTAGGGCCATGCCATTCATACCAATACATTCCCTTATTTTCAAAATTCTCAGGTACTTCACCACCTAAGTATTGCCCATTGAGGTTTGACATGTCACAACCGTTATACCACCAACCACCTGTATGTAGTCTGAAAAGCAATAATTAGCTTCTAAAAAATGTAAAAATCTGAAACCATTATTACTCAGCGCAATTTCCACCTTCCCATGGATCATTGTCCATATCCCGGGTAGAAAATTTCATAGAAGCGTGATAATTAAACGAATCGCCTGTAATAAAAAATAGAATGTAACTCTACATATTGATTTGAAAAGCGACACAATGAGACCTGCGTTGCCTTCATAACCACCCAACACTTTGATCATATATCCTTCTGCTTCAGAGCCAAGAGCAAATGTTGAATAAGAAGTATATGCTTTATGCTCATCAAAATCCTCTAGATCGAACCGTAAACTATAAACATCCTGATTTGTTAGAAGGTATAATTTCTCATTTCCTAAGTCGGGACATTTTTAAGAATTTTGAGGCTTTGCTATTTAAATTCTTGATACCTAGCCAATGTTCTGCCATAAGATTTCCAAAACCATTTTTGTAATCTTGCCATTCCCTAAAGAAATTAGTACTGCCATCTGTGCGCTTCTGTATTACCTAAAATATGGGCTTATTAAACAGTTTTATCAATTAATTTGTATAACTTTACAGTCCATCCTCCACCATCAGTTTTCATATCACAGAATGCAAAAAACGGAGTTTTACTTCCATCTGGCTTAATTTGGTAAATTCCATTGTTTTTGTGACCTTGTAACTTAACAGCATTGCAATCTCTTGGAAAAACATTTTCATCTTTCTCTGAAATGGAAGTGGCTGTTTAATGACAATCAGAAAGTTATATAACTAACATCAAACCCATTAATGGACTTGTCACTATCGATATTGATTGGGTTTGCAATTGTTCGGTCATATCTCGAATTACAGAATAAAAGAATTCCTTTGACACGCATTTTGCCTGCTCTCTGACAATTATCTTCGTCATGTTACTTGTATCGCTCATATTAGCTTGAATATAAGAAACTTTTTGATCAATAGAATCTGTCATTCTGCGCATATTGTTCAAAGTTGTCTGTAGTATCTGAAGTTTGGCGGGTTGGGCTGATGCGACAACTTGATCGCCATCTGAAATATTCTCATTTAAAAATTGGATCTTTTGAACTGATTATTTTCTAACCTGAAGACGCTACAAATGGCAATAATTTTGCAACGTCGACTTTTAAATTTACTTGATTTTGCTGTGTTTTGTCGATATCATCTCTTATCAATTCTAACAGTCCTACTACCTGAAGATATGCTATAAATAAAACTAATACATCTTTTTGAACTTTTTTGATGTACCTTATTCATTTCCCATTCAATTACTTCCATCCTTTTACCAAATACTGTTTCAATTTTATCCAGAACGTTTGATCTTTCTTGAATCAAAATCTCTAATTTAGTCAATCTAGGTCATATATGATGAAGTATAAATGTTTAAGCTTGCACTACTATATTAAACAAAATACCGATAATCAATAGTATCTAATTTTCTTGTTCTTTGAGTTTCTCTCGACTCCATTGCGGTTAATCTGTCATGAATTCGTTGAAGAAATAAAGTATCTTGTTGTTGATTTCCAGAAGGGCGTCTTAGTGAAAAGTTATCTGGGAACGTTGGTCTGCCAGTTGGTTCAGATTCTCTTACAGATGGAATTAATGTCGGAAAAACTTGAGCAGTTATTTCAATACTATTCAGAATTAAACACAAGAGAAACCCTAATGATTTAACCGCTCCCATTTTTGATTTGGTGGGATAAAATCAGACTGGACTTTTTGACCAAAGTCTTGGATGTCACATGAAATAAATTATAAAAAAAAATTATCGCTTAAGGATTTTTTTATATTTGCTGAAGCTGGTTTTGGCAGATTTATTAAAACACTAACGATATTTTCTGTCACAACAAGAAGGACAAAGTTGAAGCCCCTTCACCAAAGTTTTTCTTTAATCGGCATTTTATGATATGTTTGGGTTTTGATTGTGTCTTCTAGAATTGCAGTCGAGAGATCAATGTCTTGTACTTATTGCTGTATTCATCAAGTAAGTAAACAAGTTTTTTCAAAGTTAAAAAAAAAAAAACTCCAAATTTCAATTTTGCATATTTCTATGGTATGTACTATAATATGATACAGCTGTGAATATTATCACACGAGCTTTTTAAATAGCGCTTTTCAATTCAAATGACGCGATTGACGAGGCGGAAAGTCGTCTCACCCTGGTTGCACGAAAACACTGTATTGACTGGCATACAAAAATAAAAGGCCATTTTGTTAGCAAATAAGCGGAAATTTAACCTATTATTATATATTTTCAGCTTATAAAGACTATAGAAAGCAACGTTTTAAAACCTTTTTTAAAATTATTAAATTATTCCGGTAAACTTTGTTAATAATTTGCGATATATACAATTCTTCTTCTTCATTTTGTGTTTCTTCTTCATTTTGTGTTTCTTCTTCGTTTTTGAGCTGAAACCATGTCTCTAAGGGAAGTTGAGATGTTGAGACGTTGAGGTACCTTTACCTTGTGTGCACATGACCTTACAGACCCACAAATTTCATCAAATTAATATTTAAAGTACGTTAATGAAATAAAATCTGCTTTCAACACAGAATTCCACTCATCTATTTTGTTAAGCAAATATATTACACTCATATTGCAACAGTTGAAGAATAAACTCGATTAAAAATTTAATTTAATATCTTTTAAAGTAGGAACTGGAAATTTGATATTTAGTTCGCTCGGTGTTTGATTATAATTTTGGTATTTGGTGTTATATTTCAATAAACTTTGATTATAGAGAAGGATAAAAAGTTCAAAGTTGAACAAGTGACTACTTATAGGGTGCATGATTTGATGACTGATCCTTAACTAAAGAAGAGTGGCAACCAAATAAAGAAACAAGGAAAGAAAGGTCATGTATGGGACTGGAACCCGGGAGACATGCAGCTCTTCAAATCCAGCGTGCTACTAACTGAGTATGTAAATGTAAAAATTAAAGAATACTTTGCAACATTAACACTAGTACTCAGAACGTTTAACTGACTGATATTTTGTTCAGATGAAAAAAATAACCATTTGGTCGCGGTTGATTGGTGAAGCAATTCCATTGGCTGTAAAAATTCCTGGACTTCCCTACCCTACATCACGATGTAGTGGAGTTTCGCGCCCGCGTCTTCCTGGGACTCAGTCGAGCGTTGGTCAGTGAGCTGAGAACTTCCTGCCCACTCAAGATCCTCTGACCAATGCTTCCTGTCTGCTCGCGGAGCGTAATTCCGCATTTGCCTCCTACCAAACATAGTGCATCAACAGGTTGTCAGTTATGGAACACCTCTGAGAGTTTGCGTATGTGCCTTCGCTTATGCATGGGGAGATGGGAACCCCAAAACTTAAATTCACTTTCACTTTGTTTATATTACTGATTCCCATGTGTGTCACTCTCACCACTACAGAGTGGGATGTGAGTGATGAGTGCCATGAAGAATGTGCTTCGAATTTGGTAAGTGTATGTTGTTGTACTTTACTTTTATTAAGGTCATATGTTGGTCCGAAAGGATTAAATTTCAGTTGCAGTTTTAAACTGGGGTTTGTAAATAAGTGCTGTTTTATGTTGCGCGACATAAAAGGGAAATTTTATTTTATTTTTTCATAAGTTACGACATATATGTCAATGTCATACCTTTGCGCATCACAGGAATGATGGCACAAGTTGCATAAGTATAACATTTTATAGAAACTAGGTTAAATTTCAAAGTTTCCCACATGTAGTTTTTTACCATGTCATTAAAGTGTTTGGAACAATTAGGAATTTTATGCTCTATGGGTTATTCCCACAGTGTCTCGTGCAGGAAAGTTGCTCTACATGGGAAATGGGGGAATATGTATAAGTTCGTTTCAATGCAAAGCAATATCAATAGAAAGGAAACTGACTACAATTGATTTCCTATCATTACTTGAAAATTTTTTGTTCGGACAAGATGCAACTCACTGATCCTAAAGGTCAAATTAATATTTACCAATTTTTTTATAAGTTGTAGGTTTAGAAACAGCTTAGATAAATAAATAAATAAATAATAACTAAAGAGAATAAAAAACGAAGGAGCAATAAAAATCTGTACTTTTTATCAACGTTTTTCTGTGACTCAAAGTTCGAATTTCTACATATCGCCTATATTTTTTATCCTACTCCAATTCTCATAAATATGGTGAAATTGGCAGAATTTGTAATTTTGTCTGACCACTATTGACTTTTGACACTAGGCACAAAGATGGGTTGTTTTTCTTAAATTTTCAAGTGACAGCAAGGGGAGGGGAAAAAACTCTCACCCTTCTCCACTCGTTTAACTCCCCTAGCCGGCACTCCCAGCCTCCTACTAGCTCATTTTGAATCCCTCATCCCCTTCATCAAATTTTCCTCCTATCAATACATCATGAAATGATTGGATGTCCTAATACTCAAATGATCCCAGGGACTGATAACAGATCTGACGATAAATGACCTTAAATTACTATTTATTCTCTCTCTACGAACTAACAGCTACTTACATTTTTTGTGATCACTTTTAGTCATCATACATTTAACATTTTTGAAAATTTAACTTTGTTAGTCTTTGCTGAGATATTGACCACTATACTATCGAGAAAATTATTAAAGTTTTAGTTATGAGGAAGGGTTTGTATAATAACTTTTGCTGCGTATATACAGATGCGATTCAATTTTTTTTTGAATAAATTATTGTCGTAATAAGTACCCATAATAACTCTCACGATGTTATGTGCAGAAGTTTGGGAATAGATTTGGGGTTTGCAGAAGATAGACATGTAGAACAAGGGGTGGATTTGTTGAAATCTCTGATGTTTTTTCATTCCCTGCCACAAAGAATTCTCTCTGTCTTTAGTCAAGTGAGCTCCAGTTGCAGGCCCTTGACCCCTGACGGGGCTCTGGGGACTGTGTACATTTCGTTTTCCCGCCTATTTTACAGGTTCAGGGTTCCCTGTATTTTGTATCCAGGGAGGTCATGTCTTCAAACCCTCTGATGATGTTTCCAGTTAACTGGGTCAAAGGGAACGAATGTCACAGAAAATTGTCACATCGTTAACTATTACTACCTACTACTGTTATTACTTTTACTCCAAATTAAAATCACAGTAAAATCTAACACTTGAAGAAAATGACTATTTAAAAATGTAAACAAACAAACTTGTTTTTATCATAATAATCGAGTTTTGAAGAATATATTGGATAAAAACCAGACATGGTATTGCGCTATCAGAAAGCAGAAGAGTAACTATTGAGCACAACAAAACAAGTGTCTGGAATCTTGGCTCAAATAAGCAGTAATTTGGATTTAATGGTCTTAATTGAAGACGTTGATGATGTGACATTAATGCGATATAAAACAAAAACTCAAGAATTTGTCCTTGGTTTGGGGGTCTGATTGGTCTAAGGATTGTTTATGAATTTGAAATTGTGTACAGGCCATTAATTTCTATGTCAATATTAATTCAAAATCTAGCACATTTAAAGTGGGTTAAATTAACAGTAATATATGTCTCTTTTTTAGGTTTTGCAAAATAATAACGACTTGAACATTAGATGTAACGATTCGTGTAAAGTCGATAAGGTAAGATTGATGTTCATTTACTAATTATCTACTTAAGCGTGCAATTATAAGAGTCATTTATCAGTAGTGGTTTATAGTTCTAATCAGGGGAGCATATCACACTGATGCCAATTAGAATTAGAATTAGAATTAGATATTAACTGGACTTTGAGATTGATAAAATAAATAAAAAAAACAACGATAAAGATATGAAAACTTTACAAACTTTCAAAAATTCAGTTGCAAGCAATTATAGAGCAATTAAGGTTTTAATGTACAAAAATTTAAAAATGAGTTTTTTTTCTATTTGTCATTCTTTATATTTTTTCACGAACTGTCAGTTTACTAAATCTAATAAATTACCATCTGCAATTTGAAACCTTATAAATTGCTCCACTTTTTGCATTTTGCAACCGCTTCAGTGCAGACTGAACGCCAACTTATTTTCGCGTGATTGATTTCCACCATATGATGCAAGAAATGGAGGGTCTGCCTTTTAAATTTATAATACTTTGATGCAATTTGCATCACTTTGAGTTTAACACGATATAGCGTCAACAATATTCTATTCAATTTAAATAAAAAGTTTGCAAATTACCAAATAATTAAATCAATCAGTACAAGTAGAAGAACTATTATGGTATTGACTGAGAATTATTTGAAGAGTCAATGGAGTCGAATGGAATTTGATTTCGCCTATCAACAAACTCTGACTGATCTAACGCATCGTTTAGCCCGTAAAATTTAAAATCAATTTTTACAAATTTACAAAAATTAAAAATATTTCCCCCATCCACCATTTCAAAATGAAACGTAAACCATTTAAAATTTTGTTTTAAAAACAGTTGAAAAAAGTATGCATTCGTTGCAACAGCCTGTTTCGAAATAAGTGCACTTTAATCAAATGCTGTAATTATCGATGTATACTTCCAAATTGCTTATAATTATTTTAAGTAGTCTACAATTTAATTAACAGTAAAAATGGGCAAAAAGTTGTGCAACTTTTTTTTCACTTTACGCAGTTTGTTCTGCAAAGAAACGTTACTACTTTAAAAAAATAAATTTTGCAGAAAAAAAATGTAAATTCCGAGTGTTTTGCTTACACGTGATGGTGACAGAAGATCTTTTTACAAAAAATTCCAAGTACTGCATCTGCAGAAATGGCATCTAATTAGGGCCTTAATTTTCAACTTCCTTATTAACCATAATTGTTCGCCTGCAGCAGTTGTGGCGGGAAGAAACTAAGTTAGACACCGTTTCGCTATGTGCACCAATACTTATTTCAACACTAGTCAAGTGAACAATAATGCGTGTGTCAATAATGTATTTCAATTTGTTCTGGGCCAAGACATTTTTAAACGCTCCTTATAACTTAAATATTTTTCATTCACCATAACATAACTCGACTAAAACATTTAGCTTAACTAATGACGTTACATCATTACTTCAGATAATGTAATAGCAATTAAAATTCTTGTTTGTAAATTTTATTAAATTTTTTTTTCTTTTTATAAGTTACATATTTCTTTTATAAGTAAAACAATCTGCAAGAATTTGGGGACTATTTAAGAGATTGAGAAGCATTGACAATTAGCCTTTACCCAAACAGCATGAGTTTACCAAAACTTTAAACCCAGATTGAATTTGATTTTGAAGGGGGCGGGGGAAGACTGAAAATGACCCCTTATGACCTTCATAATCCATTTATGAGGACCTTTTGCATAGGGCCTTGTGTAGAGGAAATGGATCCACCCTGGTTATGATGTGCACAGGATTTCCTCATTTATTCGTTTCAAAATATAATACATGAACTTGCAAAGTGTAGTAGGTATGGTAATTAGGTACGAGTGGACCTTCTTTGGAAATTAAGATGTATGTGAAAAGGGTTGAGCAATTGGCTTAGTGACCACTATATATTTCAATTAAGCGGATGCATAAGATTAATGTTGCCTTGGCATTATAATAGGTAGTATTATAATGATTGATAATACTACCTATTGATCAAGAGATTCATCATCATGAAATGTTTAAGAATATTGAAACCAAACGAATTCTGGTCGAGGTAGAAGTAAAAGTAGAGGTAGAAGAAGAAGAAATAGAAGCAGAAGAAGAAGAAGAAGTAGTAGAAGAAGTGGTAGAAGAAAAAGCAGAAGAAGAAAAGTTAATGCAGTTTAAATTGAAAGAACTTTATAAACAACTCAACATTCCTCAAGTTGCATGGATGGGAGACAGAATGGAGTTACCCATACAACAATTCTACGTCAAACTCAAATTGACTTCATCTCATCATGAAATGTTTAAGGAAATTCATCATCATGAAATGTTTAAACAAATTTAAACCAAAAGAATTCTGGTCGAGGGTTTTTAGTGAAATGGCCTGGAAAGGCTGCTACAGAAAAAGGGCCATCGTTTATCGTTACATCATTTTTTTTCGGACAGTTTTCACCTATTGCCATTTGTGTGCTCATTCAGGTAGTTCAATTACATAGTCACCTAAGGACTAACTTACAAAAAAAAGAGATTAATGGTAAAATTACACTCGAGCTCAACTCATTGGAGCACAGCAACTGTGTTCAGGCAGGTGTTAATGTATATCAACCCTTGTGAGTCCCGAACCTTTCGAACATAGATAAGTGACTACTAAACTGAGTACTCTACCGTACACCCCTTTATTTACTTCTGGTAAAACTAATCATCCAATCAAATATTAAAAGATGCATTTTTATATACACTAAAATAAAATTCACTCTGAATGCGTTTGCAACAACATATTTTAAATTTATATCATTCAAATTTAAAATGTGTTGTTGTAACACAATGGTTTTTAGAGTGTACCAATCCTTTAAAAGGTGCAAAAAGCGCCAAATTGGAATAGGTAAATATCAATAAGGTATAAAATGTTTGAAAGGTGCAAAAACTAGTAGCTCATTTACCCCAAGATAAGTAGGTGCACTTACGATGACTATTTCCCATTGTAGAAAGTCATAATATTTTTAACACCTTTTATAGTGCCTAACAGGTGCAAAAGTTAACTATGCACCTTTTCTGAATGTAGAAGAAAATATTAAATTTCATTTTCTTTTTGCAGTGTATAAATGGTTGTGATATGTGGCAAGACGCATTGGATAGTAATTGCCAGGATTTATGTGTAAGTAGTTTGTTCAATAAATAAGAGGAAACATTTGTTTATGTAGATATCTTTTGATAGAATGGAACTGCCGAACAATTACCCGTAAAAGCCTTGTATTGTATGATGGGATGTCACTTTGCATTGAACGTTTATGTTAAGAGAGTAAAAGGTGATGATTAATAATGAAAACAATTGCCGAGCTGTTGCTAATAATTAACTAATGTGTAGATGAAATCGGAACACCTTCAGCTCCTGTTCTTGTTGCTAGATCTCAAACGAACACATCTGTCAGCATATCATGGAAAGGATCATCCAATTATAATATCTCTTACTTGGTACAATGGAAGTATGACACCCTTCCTGGTGAATGGGATTATTATTTGCCAAATAGGCCTTTGCAACAATTGGAATGCAAAGTAACTAACTTGCATCCGTACACTAAATATAAGGTAATAATCGTGAATTCCTTATTTTTGTTACACTTCACTTTCTTCATTTTCTCTAGTTTCGAATTGCTTGGCTTATATTACCTCAGTACAGTCCAATTATTTCAGAAGAAAGTGTGGCAATTTCTACACTTGCTTATGGAGGTAAGAAATATAATCAATTTTTTTAAATTTAAATAATATAAGATATGTAATCGGCGTTTTTAGTGCCAACGAGTTCACCGTCGTTAAGCTTATCTGTAATTGATCCGACCAGAATTCTCGTTAGCTGGGACCCTCCTTTTTTTTCCAACGGTCCAATTGTGTCATACGCAGTGTCTTTAAAGAATCTAGCAACAGGAATTATTTCTGTCAAAGTTGGTTTTGTCAATTCAATGGCATTGACAATTATTCCATTGATTTGTAACACTTTATCTGCAGGAAGTTCCCACTCAAAATGCAGAACGCTTTTATTTATTCAGCGGTCTGACGTCTTCAAGTACTTATACTGTCTCTGTTTCGGCGCGAAATTCAATGGGTGAAGGTCCAGTTAGATCAGCTAATATCACTACTCCATCAAGAGGACAAAGTACACTGTCTTCAAAAATACAAAGTGCGCTAAAAGTGATATTTATACATTCCTTGTTTTTCTAGTTCAAAAAAATGATGACAACCCATATTTAGTTTTGGGAGCAAGACGCCACGTTATAAAACAAGGAATCGATATGTTTGACGAACCAACAATTTTATACGACTCCAGAAATAAATCAGTTATGATTAAAGGTATGTTTTGGTTGTATTATAGAAAGATATATTTTTAAAACTGCTGAGTGTTCTCCCCTAGGTGTTGCCTTGCACATACAGAATGAAGATATGTTCATATCCGACAGTGCTGGACTTGTGTATAGATTATCCTTGGAAAAGAATCTTCCAGTTTCAACTATTATTCGACCTTCAAGCAAATCTAACAAACCAAGCCTTTTGTCTATTGATTGGTTGAATAACAAGCTTTATATAGTGGACAAGCATAAGGTATTTAAAGCCTCGTACGGCCTTGTACAAACGATATTTGATGGTCGGATACAATTCCAAACTATCTTTTCAGATATGTCGTTGTGACTTGGATGGAAAAAATTATGAGACCGTCATTAATGGGTTACAAAATTCACCTACTGATATGGAAGTGGACCCATACAATGGGTATAATATCGGTTATAATATATAATGTTAAATTTTAAAATAATATCGTTTGGTAGATATTTATATTGGGTAATGAAGATGCAAGCACGTGGTGGATTGTACAAAGTTGATTTAGCTGACTTATCATCAAAGTCAAAAGACAGAGGTCCATTGACTTTAACCGATGCAAAACTTATTTATGCAGAAGAGAACTTGATGTCGTTCACTGCTGATTTCTCTAGTCTTCAACTTCTTTTGCCAATGGAAACCAAAAATACAGTCGTAGCCATATCTCTTGATGGGTAAAAACCATTAATCTGGACTCAACCAAAATTTGTTTCATTTAAAAATTGATTTTCAGCCATGAAGTGACAGACATCAGGCAGAATACTCAACAACCACAATTCCGTGGCGTCAAAAGTTTTGTAGTTCATCACGGTCTTTTATTCTGGACAACTGGAGATGAAGTAATTGGAGAAGAATACCAATTAGCAGAGAACAAATATTACCACAACTCCTATTCAGTTTTAACTGCAAACAAGCCTTTCGTTGGCCTTAATGTGCTTCACCCTGATGCCCAACCTTGTCCAGGTATGTTACTAAATTCCATTAATTTTAAGCTTTAAATAATAAAATTATTCACTCTCTGAAATAGTTCCACTGAATCCAGTGCGGCAGGTAGAAGCAGTTTTTGATCAAGATATCGCACGGGTCGGTTGGCAAGCGCCTAAACTTCTAAGAGGTCTTGGTGAGTAAATTTAAAGTTTTTTTTTTTCTTTTTCTTGTGGCATTGTATCACGGTTCAGAGAACTTAGCCCCACCTCTTTTGAGAAGCGTTCACATTTCTTAGCAAATTATATCTGAGTCAGAAAATGTTTACTAGTCATTCTAAGTCAATGCAAGGTTAGACACAAAAAGAAGATATTCACCATCCAACGAATGAAAAAAAATTGGTTCAACCCTGCAAATTACCGCATGCGAATGCGTGCAACATGTGCGAATATAGTGCTCGTCAACGCACATATCTGGAAAAACATATGCTAAAATGCCATCCCGGAGAAAAAAGAAACGAGCAACAGAATGCTGAGAGAGGACGAAAAAGAAAATTAGAAAATACAATACAACCCGTTTTAAGGAAAAATAAAAATATGGAATTAGATAGGGGCAATTTAAAAGTGCCAAAAAATAATAATAATAATACTAAAGAATGTGACCCGGTAATTACAAGCTCTGTAAATTTGCAGGGTAAATGTGGCCCAAGCATTTTCAAGTTTCCTTGTTGTGGGCAAGTAATTAAACACAAGTGTGAACGTGCGATTAGAAAAGTAGCTCGCAAGGTTTCTACGCACGTGGAGAGGAGCGCCGATACGAAATCAAAACAATTGAAGAAAAATGATAAAAAGGAAGGTAACACACGTAAAAAAACCCGCGTAAATCTTCCCAATGTCCTATTTGTAAAAAAATTTTTGAATATTCTGTGTATTTAATTGCGGAAAGGATTCCACATTTCATCCTCCATTTTCTCGCCACATAAATTTCGGATTCCTTTAGCTTCAAACATCAAATTTTTTTTTGATTACGCTGAATCTTATTAAAAATCTATAAAATCATTTTGAGTGCATTAACAAGATGATTCCAAACGAAGATTCAGTGGGATCTCTGTAAGACACTGAAAAAACGACGAAACTTGATGTAACGTTGATCTGGCAGGAAAAGGCGTAGGGGTGCAAATTTAATGCATTTCATGGTGCTCATTTATTTTCTAGGACATGGAGCTTGGCAGAAGTGGCATTACGAACTACGGGTGTCTGATTTTAAGATGAACACAATCGTTCATAAGGCTTCAAACATCACGGGCTTGACGTATACAGTGCATAATTTACATGAAAACTTCACATATTATATCAAAGTTAGAGCTTGTTCCCGTAGTGGGAAAGGTCCCTGGTCTGAAGAGTTCAGAGGTAGAACTCTAAGAAAGGGTGATGACAAAAGATACCCTTTCATGCTATGGAGTGGTAAACACGACATACTAAAATCAAATATGATTGCCGCAACTCCAGAGCCATTCTTACCAAAAAGTGCTTTTCAACGTGGCCATGTAGTTGGTAATTTTAATTGACGTTTAGTACATAATTATAAAGCTTGATAATCTTGACTTTCAATAGATTTTGCTTGGTATGAAGATCTTTTATTCCTCAACACAAATTCCACTCAGATTTATGTATACAATATGACATCTCAGCAACGACCCCAAAGATTGGAAGGCATTAGCAGTGCTCACAGCTTGGCTGTTGACTGGTTTGGAATGAAGTTGTATTGGTCAAATCCTTATCAGCAAGTGGTATGTCAAGTCTTTTAGTGTCCTACTTTTCTTAGTGGTTACATTTTGCTTTTTGTAAAAAGATATCGCGGGCTAATTTTGATGGAAGTCAGCAAGAACCGCTTCCTATATCTACAGTAGCTCGTGAATTAAATATTGATTCCCCTGGGGCTTATATATATTGGACAACGATGTACTCTGTTGAATGTGCTCGTTTGCATGGTGGTGATAGGCAAGTTTACTTCCAAGCTGGATTTTTTGCCGGAAAGCAAGGTTGGTATAAATAGTAATTAAATGGAATCAAAATATTAAGTTATATTATTCATTTAGTTCTTGGGTTGACGGTTGATCGAGATCATAAAAAGGTATATTGGATGGTTAGAAGTCAAGAAGGAGGTCAATTGTACAGAGCGACCATGGCCGGCAATGCGCAGAACAGTATTAAAGCGACAGTGCAAGAAGTTGCAATTTTACAAGAAGACATTATGTAAGTAATTATTATACAGTGACTTTCATTCCAAATAATGTTATTGAATTTTTCAGACGAGGACCAATTAGATATCTCAGTGATCGATTATTTTGGTTACATAACCAACGTGAAGCTTTGATCACGGATATGACGGGAAGGAACGTGGCTGCATTGCACCATCCTGAATTAACCAATTTGAAAACATTCACTGTGATCGATCCCCTTCAGCAGTCTTATCCGGATGACTTCACTCGGGAAACGCTCAACGTTTGTCCTGATCAAATCGAGGAATCCTCAATTAAGGTTCATGGTGTTTGGCAAAACTTTTCACTTTCTTGGCAACCAATTTCCAATGTCAACTATGGCAAAGTGTTTTACGAAATTAAAACGGATTCCGATTATGACCGTAATACTGTCGTAAGTCTTCGTTTACTCGTATAATGTTCGATTATTAAATGGCAACATTTTCAGGTCACTGAAGACACAGAATTTACTTATCGAAGAGCTCATTTATTGCCACCTTATGTTAATATTACAGTTGCTATTAGAGCTTTTACGTATTGGAGTTCGTCTAGAAGAATTGTCAAAATTGTGCGATCTCCTATGGCTGCTCCGAGTGAACCTCTTCAACCACGTATTTTTATATTGCACGAAAAGCCTACTTTTAATTCAGTTAGTCCCCTCATTTCTGCTGAACTGCGGTGGTCACCCCCTGACAAACCAAATGGAGTCATTTTGGGATACAAAATTCTATGTTGGAGATTTGCAAATGAACAAAAAATAATTGTGTGCAATACAACTGATGAAAATCCCAAGAAAATAGGATACAATATTCGAGGACTGTTGCCAGACACAACATACTATTTCCAAGTACAATCTAGAATTCTATTTAAATAATTATTTCTTATTTTGAAACAATTATTAACTTTCAGATTTATGCTTACACTGAAGCTGGATTTGGTACAGGAAGCCAAATAGTTGAGGCAAAATCATCAGGTAAGCACGCATTTGCATACATGCTTTATTTAAAAAAAATAATGTGGATCAATTTCATGTTACAGAGGAAACGCCCATTCCACTACTTTTATTCACTACTGATGGTGCAGTGGAGATAGCAGATATGGATGCTCATGAAGAACATTTTGTGTCCATAGATACAACAGAACCAGTTGATGTGACATATTTAAGTAAAGATGAACTGGTATTTTGGCTTGATCGCCAAGCTGGTCTAATGAAATCATTCATCAATGGGACTAATCGAACACAAGTACATGACAGTTTCAACCATAAACTGCATTGGTTTTATTGTGTCTTTTTTTAATGAATTTAGTTGGCTACACTGCAGCACACTGGGAGCAGCATCACTATTGATTGGGTTGGCAGATATCTTTACTGGTCAGAAATTGACGAATCTAAACAAGCTAGCAGTATATGGAAGTTAGATTTAAATTATCCTTCTGAGCCTTACAAAATTGTAGTAATGGACGGATCAATTCGAACATTAAGAAGCAACCCCTTCTCCAAGTAAGCTGTACAATGACTATATGAATAGAATGCAGAATAATTAAGAAACTTAACCTTCCAGCACGCTCCTTTGGACACTAGACGATAATGTGAACCCAGGTATTTTGATGATCTCAAAACCTGATGGACGTGAACGGAGACCTTTGTTTGATCAACAAAACACATCACGGTTCAAACGACAGATCACTGATCAAGACTGCAATTGCCCTCAACAAGTTGACGTCGGTCAAGCATTATCAGTAGATGTCGCTACACCAAACGAGCAAGAGATATTATGGGTGGACAAATTAAGTGGATACATATGGGCTTCGGATTTCAAAGGATGTCGGTGTCGAGTGCTTGTAAATTCTTCGCTTGTCAGTAACAATGTTGGATTACCGCCAACATCAATAACAGTGGACAAAACACACATCTATTGGTCAAATGCGAGTTTGAATAGCATTTTCAGCTTGGAGAAACCACTGAGCACAAACTCATTGTCCACTGAAGGTGCTAAAACATCAGTGCTGAAGTCTGAATTGATTAATGGAGTTCACGTAATTACTGCAATTGGAAGAAGCTTACAGCCATTACCAGGTTAAAAAAATTAAACATTTTTGATAATATTATTTGTTAAAATTAATTTCAATTGAAGATATGCGATGCCTGACGCCAGCTGATGATCAAAAACCACCTAATCTTGAGAAACCAAGTGCAAGTTCTCTGACACTTAAAATGGAGCCTGTCTCCTTTTCGCCAGATTGCAATGATATATCCCATCCATCTTCATACTACATTGTGTACTATCGTCTCACAGAAGAAAACGACACAAGGAATTGTTCCCGCTTAACAGCAGCGTGCTCTGTGCAGGTATTTTCATTGTGTTCTTTTGTTTTAGGGTGAACAAATTCGCCTGTTTTTATGTCCAAAATTTACTTCTCAACTGCTTCTTTAATTGTAATAGAAATCCTACAACCCTATAACCACAATAGATGATCTTCTTCCATATCGCCATTATGTTGTTCAAGTAGCGGCTGGTAATTACTACAATACCCATCACTCAAAACTAAGTCCAGAACGACTGTATATGACATTGAAAGGAGGTAGCTTGATATATATCTTCTCAACGTATCATTCCTAACAATTCTTTGCTTGCAGCTCCATCGAAACCACTGAATGTCACTGCTGAAGTTGTGACTCCTGAAAAGATTTTGGTGAAATGGAAACCACCAAAAGATTTCAATGGGCCTTTAGTTCATTATTCCTTATATTGGGAATCAGCTCATGCGAGTGGAAGCTACCCCAACCATGGCGATAAACTTGTTGATCAAAGAAGTGAAGGTGAATCTCCTTTAGAGGCTGTTGTGGATAACTTAATTCCGGGGCGAAAATATTTTGTGTCAGTAAGAGCTTACTCAAAAGGAATGACCACTTTTAACCAGAGTGACAAAATTGAGTTAACTATGTTCCCACGACCTGGGAATCTGACCAAAGAAGATGTATCTTCAACTCATCTGTTACTCAAATGGCATTTACCTGAAGCAAATTTTATTTTGGACAGAGTATTGCTGTGTAAAAAAGTAAGGAACACAAGTTGTCTCAAATTATAAAGGAATGATTGAAATTATGTGATTTATATTTTAGGCATTTTCTGAAGAATGGATTACACCCATTCAAAATCATTCTTACAATGCCACAACAACGTTTTATTCATTAAACCAGTTGGCACCAAAATCCCGGTTTATTTGTAAAATGAACGTTAGCTATTGCTCTAGTGCAGAGTTCTGCAATTATACATGGCCAAAGGATGACCATTTGTATTTTGAAACGTTAGGTAAATGCAGTTACTGCCCTGTTTGACTAGCAGTGTCTAAAATTGACTATCACTTTTACAGGTGATAAACCAGGAGAACCTGGAATACCCTATGTGTTCAACATACGAAAAGACTCATATCAGGTCAGCTGGAATCCAGCATCTGATAATGGTGGGAAAACCCTGTATTACACATTGGATGCAAAGGTTTCTGAAGAAGACAATGATGACACACCATGGCATACGGTGTATAATGGCACTCAAGGAAAATGGACCATTGCTGGACTTAATTTAAATCAAAAATATTACTTTCGTGTTGTGGCAGTAAACGAATACGGACATAGCAATTACAGTCAGATGTTACATCCTTATAGCTTTTCAGATGCTGGTAGGTTAATCATATATAGAAGTTTATTCTTTTTTGGGGAGGTGAATGTTAAAACAATGTGAATGTGTAAAGGCAATTGCTCAACAATTAGCACCAATTATACCATGTTGACTTGATTGAATTTTTTAAACTCAGTTCCAGCAGAAGATGATGCACACATTGTTTTGTCTGTGATTGCATCGGTCATAGCTGTTTTACTTTTGATAACATTTTTCATTGCATACAGAGGTATACAAAACCAAATTAAATATTTGTGTTAAATAAATATAAGGTGTTTTCATTACAGTGTGTCAATTCAGAACTAACTCTAAACTGGCTAAGCAGGATGGAGCTGCTTTTAATAATGGTAATTTGAGTTTAGAGTTAGCAACATTACAAGAGTTACCACATAATGGTAACTTTATTCATCAAACCAATATTTTATACTCAGTTGGGTGAGTATTGTAAAAAAAAATAAGAATCTTGCAAGGCAATCTAACATACTGCTTTTAATGGTTTGCAGTAATAATATGATTGATGAAGAATTGGCAGCTTTGCCCCAAATAGGTCGAAATCAAATTGTATTGACAAAATTTCTTGGTAGTGGTGCCTTTGGAGAAGTGTTTGAAGGATTTGCTAGAAATCTAACTAGTGACGATGGTAACGATGATAACAGAAGAGTAGCAATTAAAACATTGCGAAAAGGTGCAACTGACCAGGAAAAAACTGAGTTTCTTAAAGAAGCTCAGTTGATGAGGTTTGTAACTTCAATATGAAATTGAAATAATTTATAAAAATTCTAAAACTAAAATTAAATGTTTCAGCAATTTTAAACATGAACATATTCTTCACCTATTGGGTATTTGTTTGGATAACGACCCAAACTTTATTATTTTGGAATTAATGGAAGGTGGAGATTTATTATCATATTTACGCAGCAACAGACCAACAATTGTAAGTTGCAATGATACACTCTTGTCTTACATTCACGTAATGTAATTACTCCTCCTAGTTTGAGACTTCACCATTAACTGTACAAGACCTCATCAGTATCTGTGTTGATGTAGCAAAAGGTTGCAAATACTTGGAAGAGATGCATTTTGTTCATAGGTGCAAAATACATTGCCCTTCTTATAGTAACAAACTAATCGTAACTAATACACACTTTCAGAGATCTAGCCGCACGTAACTGTCTAGTATCTAGTCGAAATCCTGCACTAAGAGTTGTAAAAATTGGCGATTTCGGCCTTGCAAGAGACATTTATAAAAATGACTATTACCGTAAAGAAGGTGAAGGACTTCTTCCAGTAAGATGGATGTCTCCTGAATCTTTGATGGATGGCGTTTTTACCACACAATCAGACGTTTGGTATTGCATTAAGAAATCAACTGTTGGATAATTATTATTTACCATGAACATTTTACACTGTAGGGCATTTGGAGTCCTTCTTTGGGAAGTGATGACATTAGGACAACAACCATACCCTGCTCGTACAAATTTAGAGGTTCTTCATTATGTGAGAGCTGGTGGCAGATTAGATAAACCTGACAACTGTCCTGATGATTTGTGCGTAACTTTGTAGAGTTACAAATAACAATTACAATATTGTAATAATATTTTATACTTAGGCATCAATTAATGCTTTTATGTTGGAATTATAATCCTGATAATCGTCCAACATTTTTATATTGTTTGGACCAGTTACAAGAACTGAAACGAAAATCTGCCGACTTACCAACATGTGTTCATAACAATAATTATGTTGGAAGAGCACCGACAGGTAAATAAAATTTAGCTATAGTGACTGACTGCTTATGTGCGACTGCACGTGAATTGTGAATGTGGAGTAACGCCTAATGTTTTTAAGTGGCATGTTTTAAATTGTGCTTTTGCATGTTGCTTGCAGCTCTAACTGATGGCATTTACAATCCAGGTTATAGTGAAGAGACGTGTCCTGTTGCTTCAGGTATTTGTTAGCTTGCTATTTGTCGTAAACATATTTGCAAGTAATCAGAGTACACTTTACAATTAGACTTTTTTCCATTAATTTTAGATATAGCAATTGCTGATGCTGTCAATGGCAGATTATTAATTGACATTGGTGAAAGACGAAGTTTAGACTTGAGTCAAATACCTTTTGTAAGGCAAATTAAAGCGAACGATGAATTGGTGTTTGAATTGGATTCATTTTCAGGAAAATAGCGTAACTGCAATGGAACCTACAGTAAAAAGAGCTTTATCATGGGATGCACATTCCCCTCGACCTCGAATGAACGGAACATCCATGTTGGGCATCCCAAAATATCTTCATTTAGTCGGAGAAGAATTTGTGTTACCAAATGATGGTTATGAAGTTCCAATTTCCAGAGACCAAATGAAACAAAGTACAAACGACAGTGACAGTAAAGATACAGATACGTCTGTTACACAACTTTATCCGTTTTTACTTGAGACGATGCCAAAATATTCCAATTTAAGGAATACGGAAAATAACTTAAATATTCCTACGAATAGTCAAAATGACGTATTGCCAGACATTTCACTTTTAAAAACTTCTTGGTGCTAGCAGTTGGAGTGGAAAAAACAACGATCAATTATCGTTAATCCTTTACAACGTCTAGAGGTGGTCACATTTTTTCTAGAGGTCAAATTTTTATCCCTTCCTGCTTTCTCAGCGAGGCACGTGTCAGTGATCTGAATAAAAATACTTGTTACAGGTGATATTATAATACTGCTCAAAGATTTTAATTACTGTTCTTTTTATCGAGTACAAGAATTTGAACCAAATTCAAATCAGTTAAAATTAAACAAGGTTGCAACAAGATCATCTGAAATGCATCAGCACGTGAGAAATTTCAAGTCGGTTTCACAAGGGCAGACTGAAACCGTCCTAGCATTCATCCTACACTGTAAAAAATTTGTCCCAATACGAACCGCATTTGGGTGTATGCTGTCCCAATACGTGCCGCCTGTGGGTGTATACCCTTATGGTTGTACACCCCACATGTTGTCTATTTTTTTACAGTGTACTGTAATATGCCTGCACTTTTGAGCTTTAATAGGTGTTAGGCCATTAGGCCGAATCTGCATTTGAGTCTCTCTAGTATGTCACCGGGTATAATACTAACCTTGGCCAATATGCTCAACTTTACTTGCGTATGTATGAAGCGACTTAGAGATTCAGGTTATATCCCAGTGCCGCTTATAGAAGAAGGAAGAGGAAGGAAGAAGTGGACCGCTGGCGAGATTGAAACCAGAGACCTTTCACTTGGAAATTGAGGCTTTTACCCCCTCGCCTACCAAGCTACTAGCAATTGAATGACTCGACAGACTCTTGGGGTTCACTGTAAGTGTCAACCCCGCGGTCATCTCTTCTGCTCAAGAGCGGATAACCATGTGATTTACAGTACATCTGCATTCATAAATATTTTTGTGTGTTATACTTTTTTAAAAAAAATAATTAGTTTTAATGCTGCCATTCATAAATTTTCTTTGCACAAGTGACATCCCGAGCCATGCGTTCTACATACTGACGGGACAATTCACACAATGCAATTGGGCATTTCTAGTTTCTGATTGGCGTATACTCTATTAAGTGAACACTTCTTCTATACTGTGTACGTTACTTGGTTTGTCAAGACTTTTTCCGTTTTGTTAAAAATTTGTGCACCGAATCAAATTTATGTGATAACTGATTGAGTTAGCTTGATCAAGACAAATAATCACTACCGAAAGAGTGTAATGAAAGAACGAAAGGTGTGACATTTTTCAATAAAGATTTATGGGCGGTATGCACAACCACTGCAAAATGATTTTTCGGTATGGCAACACAATTACTAGCTAGAGTATATATAGAAGTTATGTTGGAACTATTTTTTCTCATCTAAGTTACAGAAATTTTGGATTCGGTAATTAAATGCGACATCTCGAGTAAGACTTTAAATTAAAAAAAAAAAATAAGTAAAGTAATCGCTTAACTTAACCAGTTGTTCGGAAATGCTGATCCTTTTAGGTTTGGAATTTCACTCGTCATTACCGGCTCTTTCGATATCGTCCATGAGATTATCAGTTGAGTTGCAAATTACCACAGCCAATAATCTTTATCTATACGAACAAAATAAAATGTAACTTAGAATATATTTTTATTTGAATTTTATACCTTATTTAAATATGACGATAAGTTGCATAACTTATCCACCTTACACTTCATAACAGTTCTTAATTAAATTTGTGATAAAACATACGGTAAATACTTTTAATACCAAGCAAGTCAAATTTGGAGCGACACTCATAGCGTGAATCCGCCATATTGTCCATATTGCACTCAAGCGCACGGCTGCTCAAGCGGTTGAATGAAAAACTC
>JAQGAS010001200.1:0-23690 GCA_034686365.1 Pachymerium ferrugineum | reverse complement strand
AACCATTCAGGCTTCCGTACGCATCCGCCAGTGATTACCGATAATCACCAGACCACTCGTGGTATTACTACTGATAACTCAATTTTTTTTATTTTTTGGATTATTTATTAGTTTAATTTGCTCTACAATTAAATTTCGAGACAAATTCAATCAGAAATTTAAATGTAATTGCAGGTCAGGCACAAACAACTTTTTAGGGAGGCAATGTCTGTAGAGGAGGATTTAGATATACAATATATTCATTTTCTGACAGTTTATGATGTTCTGGCAAACACAATTGTCACGCCTATAATTCATACTGATTCATAACTTTCCGTTAAAAGGGGGTTTTTAAGATTTAATACTTGTTTAACATCTGGTGGTCCTGTGCTTTTCAGTGGAAGTAAATTGATTTTGACCCCTCGAAAGAAATAGGTCAAGTGATGAGGCAATAGAAAAGTTGTGATTATGCAAAAAAAGAAAAAAGTGATGCAATAGACAATTTCTGATAAAATTATTGACTGTAATAATGTTATTGCAGTTATTGCCTTACAATTTTTCTATTGTAATTTACAAGTCATGTGTAAGTACACGAATCACAATTCTTTTATTTTCAACTAGATAACTTACTGAATATTTTACATAATTTAACCAAATAGTCCTGCAATAAACACAGCAAATCCCCAAAAGAACTCCTTAACTTTCTCCCAAGCCTGTTGAAGGAATACAATGACGTCTTTCAAAAATTGGTAAATCACTGCTGCCAATTGCTCTAAAAGTGGCCAAATGGCATCGATAATCTTATCAACAATCCAGCTAACCAAACTAGAAATAAACCCACCAATTATACCACCAAGTATTTCACCAATAATTGTACCGAATGGTCCGGCCAAAGCGGTACCAATTAACGCGCCAATAGCTTGACCAACGAAAGTACCTATACCAGCACTTATACAACCTTTAACTGCTTCTTTAACACTTCCTTGAATTATACCATTCAAAATACCAACTGCAGCAGCTGCAATTCCAGCTGCAATGGGACCTGCTAATTTTACACCTTCCAATACTTTTTCCAGGCCTGTGCCAAGAGCCATTTCCAGTTGATCCATAGCTAATTGCTTTGGAATTCCCTCAATGTCCCCATCTATAATTTTACCAACAGCTGTCAACGCACCAGCACTGACATGTGTTATTCTTTTGTCTGTTATTTTAAACTTCTTTTCCAATTGTTCAAACGCTTTTTGGGTACCATCAGTCATTCCTTTCTTTGTAGTGTCGGTCAACACATGAAGATTTGGGTCCACGTGATTCACTTCTTGACAGTCTTCGTTGTTCTGGCAGACACATTTACCGCAGCCTGACGATGCGTCTGGCACTACGTAACCACCGTCGTGGCAAACTGGTGTAAATAAGCACGTATCTGTAAATGAAGAAATGTTAAAATAGTTGGATAGTTATTGGTTCATTTTACAGATTACTATTGCAATGGTACAAGGTGTTGATTTCGTTTATGAGCTTTAACTTTGTAGTGGATTGGTCGGGTTGGTAGCTTATACCTAAGTGCCATCCAATATGTTTCTCAACTGTCCATCGCTAAAATGAAAATTGTTCATTAGTCGATGTACTCTCAAATTTGTTAATTATTTTTACACTAGAACAAGGTTTGGCCAATCCAATTTCACGCACGCATCCGCACGTTTGAGGGTTTTGCAGACTGAACTGGCATCGGTTACTGGTTTAAAGTGAATTCAATTAAATTGAATACAAAAAATGAGATCTTTCTATTACTTTGGTTGATAAACGAATTTGATGATATTAATATTTTGTGGTATTTTTCTAATTGTGTAGTCTTTGAATTTAATACACGTGTTACTTTCCCATTCGTGGATGGCCTCCCTGATCCATTTGCTAATTCTGGGCTTATCTGAAATTATAAGATTTCTTTTCTGTTTTGCTAATTAAGGAAATTCACATTGAAGTTACCATTCAGACTTCTATCCAAGACGAAATTGACAGTTTTGTTAGGCCAGATGAAATCGGTTGGGGGTCTTGAATCCAATTGTAGACATTGGATTTCCTGGAAAATTTCAATTTATTCAGAGTTCATGCAATATTGCTAACCTCACCTCTTGCGAAAGATAAGATGAAGAAGTAACAGTAATACCAAGAAGCACTATGACAAGAGTAACAAACATCTTTGCCATACTGTGAAAATGTAATTTTGCAACTGGTATTTATACAAGAAGTTAATTGCAGAAACCAGAAGCAACACGTGCTTAGTTGTTTATGAGTGGAAAATTGTAATGTTTGAAATTATTGGATCTGGTGTAAAGTTGTTTGGCCTGGTATTAATTGCAATCATTTTTTTGTTTTTCATTTTTACTGGTGGCAATAATTTTCAATTTTAAACGTTAAACAGATGGAAAACTGCATCTGTTTGGGAGTGAACTGCCAATTAAATTGAGTTGTATAAAAACTCTCTTTCTCTCAATTAGTTCAGTTTCAAAAATGAAATTCTTTTTGATTCTACTGCTGGTTCAACTGGCAGCGGCTGAGGTCAGAAAAAAATCAAACTCGAGTAATACAAATTTTGGTTTCATATGTTCTTTTTAATGTAGTTGAATGTCGACGAAAGATCAACGATTACCACGGACACTACAAAAATATTTCCTGACTACTTAATCTTGTACGAAGTTACCCACTACGGTGGTGGTATGTTTACACATATATATGTAAATTTCTACTAGAATTGTAGAATGTTAATTCGTTTAAATTAGATGCAGTAGCTGAAAAATGGTATGCGTATTTGAAACAACTCTTCAATTTTTGGGAGTGGAATACCTGCTTACATTTTATAAGACGCAACTACAAAAATAGAGCACATCAACAAAAGCGTTACCTTATTGTAAACGTCATGGAAGAAGCGTAGGATTTTCGGGGGGTGGGAAGGTGTTATTTATCGTATATTGAAAGCAATTTAAATGATTACAGAGACCACACGTGTCAATTGCATTATAAAGAAACTGGTGGCGTTTTTGAAATTACCTCAGCAGGCGGTTACACAACTCTTGACGTACCTGAGAAGCGCTGCACGGTATAATATTGAAAATATTACAATTAAGTTTCCATAGTTTTATGTCAAGTTGTTTAACAGGGTAGAGAATTGATGCAAGAAATTGCTCGAGCTATTGGTTTGCGTCCTGAACACAGAAGACTAGATCGAGATAATTACGTTAATATATCCTCTGAAGCAAGTGGTAGCCCATGGTACAACAAGTTAAGTGACACAGATACTGCCAAGTTACCTTACGATTTTGAGTCCATAATGCACAGGACGTTGGTATGATTGAAAGTCGGCTCTTTTTGGCAATTTACATTTTGATTTTTGTTTTGTTTATTAGAATGATTCAAGTTATAAAAGACAAACAGTTATTGTGAAGAATAGATTTTTGGCTGATAAAATAGCCACTGATGGAGTTCCATCTTTCTACGACTACAAGGCTATAAACAAATTGTATAATTGCAGAAGTGAGAATTTTAAAATAGTTGTACGTACTACGTTTGCATGTGTATATTCTTAACAAAATTTATTCCTAGGAATATGCCCAGACAGCGGTTGCCGTAACGGTGGCTACATGGTTCATACGAAATTTACAACGATTTGTAACTGCAATTGTTATCCTGGGTTTGCAGGCAAATTTTGTGAACAAATTGTCACCAAGGAAAAATACAATGCAAAGCAACATAGATGGGGTATTTACCTAGTGGGGAAATTGAGTAAATGCAGAATAGCCTTGATTAAAAGGTTCGTTAGGGGTCATCTTGTTGATGAACTTGTTAAATTTTTGAATATTCCGCATTACATAAGTTCCATTGTGGCTGATGCTGCCGCAAATAAACTTGACAGAATACTGAAAGGTGAAATTCAACACATGCCTTACCGCTCGATAGGTGGTGCTGCTGCAGGTTTATTTGCCAATAGGTTATTGACGACTTTTGTCGACAGACGTTATTTCAATAAGAATTCACCTATTTATGACAAGTTGTTAAATTCAATGAAAAGTGATATGCAAAAGGCATTGAATAGCACTTTGTCTGAATCTTACTGGAAACAATTAAATCTTGATCCCGTTTCAACTGTTAATATAGAAATGGATTCTTATTATGCTATTGGCGAAGTGTTTGCGGATGTTATTGGTGCTGAAATGCACGGACCAATTGGTTTTAAGATTGTAAAGTCTGGATTGGAGACTGAATCGTTAATCGGAGAGTGCATTCAAAATATTATTTATGAATTGCAGACTATGACACACGTTGTCAAAACGTATTACGATACTGAATTCACGTAATTATTTGAGGATGTAGTTGCTCTTGGTGAACGGGTTTACTAATAGATAAGTTTTAGATGCAATAAATTCAATTGTATGTAAGCAAAGTTGTTTTTTTTTTACGTAATACACACATTACTAACTCGATTTGATTGGATTACTAAATTTTTGGAACAGGAAAATCTACAAAGTGCTTATAGTTTTTCTCCTTATTCTCATGACTGCCTGCCATTCTATTTTTTTGTTTCATATCAGATTTAATGGTATTGGAGTCCACAATTCTTTTATTGCAATTTTAAAATTGTATGATTTGTACGTTTACGGACGATATTGGTGCAGAATTGCATGTGTTGCCAATATTCTCTTTGACTGTTTGATTGTTTTAAAATTTTAAAAATTGGGTTTTAAATTTTTTGAAATGACAATGGCCTGTCTGAATTTAAAATTTTATAGTTCTCTATAGCTAGATGAAAGATTCATTTAAAAGAAGATTGTAAAAATAGACGGGAGTACCGGCTCTCCGTAAAATTTGGATAGACTACGTTGAAGCTCTGCGGCAACCAATCAACGCCGAGTATTCTGATTGCGTCACCGTCAGCTTTCCTCAAATGTAAGATGGCGCAACGGCGAAACGGCGTTGTAGTTGTTTGTCAAACACTTGCAGCGATTTGTCAAATCCGGCTTTTATTTAAACTGTTTCGGCCAAAGGAACCAAGTTTCGAGAACAATTCCACATATTGTGACTTAAATTAGCATGACTAAAAAATATTATTGTGACCCTGTACAAGGGAACGAGAGGTAAATTACACTTTCGCCGCCATTATTTATTTTGCCTCAGCGTTTTCCTAGGACACAAATGTGGATTCAACCTGCGGTTGTATTTAGATCTTAAAACAATATGTACGAGTGTACTTATCATAAAATATTTGATCTCTGCGTGAATACACTTCGTAAAGCAGTTAGATCTCTGGTCTGGGGCCAATGATCGAGTGGTTACTTTACGAAGCAAGTAAATCCCGATCAACCGTAGGAAATATCCTGAGATACTACTGATATTTCAGAACGACTGTGCTTAATAATAATAATAATAATAATAATATAGTTTTACCAAGCTCTCCATGAGTTTTAATTTCATAAATTTTATGGTTTATTTGATTTGCTTTGCAAATGCCCCTCATCTACGCAGCAAATAAATAAGGTTCAGTCGGTAGAAATTTTTTTCAGTCTTTTTCAGCGAATCCTTCCTGCTTGTGTAAATCGTGTCGTTAAACTCGCCACAAGTTTTATTTATAACTCAATTGATTTGTTTTTGGATTATTCGTTTAATTTGCTCTACAATTTAATTTCGAAACAACTGCAATCAGAAAATTTAATGTTATTGCAGGTCAGGCATAAACAACTTTCTAAGGAAGGTTTTAATGTCTGTCTAGATGAGATTTTAGAATATATGATTCACTTTCTAACAGTTCGGGCTGACTCATTTGTCACTACAATAATTCATATTGATCCCGTAAAGGTCAGAATTCCATGCTTGACTCTTCTGGAATTTATTCTGCTGGCCTAAGGTCTTTCTTGAACTGCTACTATTTTCAATTTTACTCCAGTGTCGTTTTGTAATGTATGTAATCGTAAGGCGAGTGAAAAGTTTTTTTTTTTTGCTTTTACCCTGTATACTGATTGTGGGAAAAGAACTTAAAATTTGGACTCATACTTTTGCACAAAAGTTAAATTTATTTTAACTTGTCACAATTGTAATCAACATGGCATTACAATCAGAATTTTCTATTTATAAAACATTTTTTGACAATCTTAACCAAACGTGTCAATCAAAAACTTACCAAAACTGTAGAATCCATATTTAATTTCCTCCCACACCTTCTCAAAGAACTTCTCTATCTCCCTCCATGCCGTCTTCAAGAAATCCCAAATTATTTCAGCCAATTGCACCAAAAACGGCCAGATGTAGTTCATAATTTGCTCAATAACCCACTGAACCGCATATGTAATTAAACCACCAATTATTCCACCAAGAATTTCACCAATAACTGTTCCAAGTGGTCCCGCCAGTGCGGTACCGATTAACGCACCAATAGCTTGCCCAACAAATGTACCTATTCCACCACTTATACAACCAACGACAGCGTCTTTAACACTTCCTTTAATTACACCATTCAAAATACCCATTGCAGCTGCAGCAATTCCAGCCGCAATGGGACCCGCTAATTTTACACCTTCCAATGATTTCTCCAAAGCAGAACCAAGAGCTGATTCAATCTGATCGACAGCAATCTGTTGTGGAATTGCTTCAATGTCTCCATCTATCGTTTTGGATAAAGTTGACAATGCCATACCAACAACATTATTTATTCTTGTATCTTTTATGTTATTTTTCTTCAACGCTTCATCGAAACCCTTTTGGGTGCCATCAATCAGTCCTTTCTTAGAAGCGTCTGTCAGCAAACGAAGATTTGGGTCCACATGATCCACTTCTTGACAATCTTCCCCATTTTGGCAAACGCATTTGCCACATCCGAATTTTGCATCTGGCACTACGTAACCGCCATTATGACAAACAGGTGTAAACAAGCAAGTGTCTGTGGGGAAGAAAAATTGAATTGTTTGCGAATTTGCTAAGAGATTTGAATGTTACTGTTGCAATTGTATAAAGTATTGACTTCCTGAATAAGTTTAATTGGCCTGGTATATGGATCTGGCATGTAGTTTATACCCAAATGCCAACCAATATGTTTTTGCACTTCCCATTTCTGAAACAGATACACTTTTTAAGTATAGCCACATGAATGTATGTTTCTACTCAAAATGTGTACTTACATCAACACAATTTTCATTTAATCCAACTTCATGCGTGCATTTCTTACAATTTTTATTAACTTGGCGTATACAATCAACGCAATTTCTATCCGATCCAATTTCACATGGGCGGCAGTCCGTTAGTGGCTTCTGTAAGCTTAAGTCACACTGTCTCCTGACGAAAGTAAAATTTATTAATTTTGAATATAAATTTATAATTTTTATTACCCTGGCTTATAAACAAATTTGATTAAATTGAAGTTTTTGGTCCGTTGTTTCACCGTATGGTCTTTAAATTTGATGCAGGTGTTATTTTCCCATTCATGAATTGCTTCTCTGATTAATTTTTCGAATCCGTTTATCTCTAAAACAATAAACAAAAAGTTACTCTATTAAAATGATGTATAAATTTTATAACTTACGGTTTAAACTTTTATCCAAGTAGAAATGAACAGTTTTATTTGGCCAAACATAATCCGTTGCGGGTTTTGTAGCCAGTTTGAGACATTGTTCTTCCTTTGAAATTTCAATTACGTGCGTATGTACAAAATGCAGTTTAAAAAATTTACATATTTCTTACCTGAGGCGAAAGTGGGGATGAAAAGGAACTTGTACGAGTAATACTTAGAAGAACAATGACAACAGCAAACATCTTAACTATGTATGCTTACAGTACTATAGTAGGTTGTATTTATACAAGAAGTAAATTGAAAAAAGCAGTTGGCAAGTTTGGTTAGCACATGTTTCTAATTGTAATCATTAGTCGTCGTTTTATGTAATTGTATATCTAGAACGTAAACGGTGTAAAAATTGCAGCAGCAGACTTTCATATGTAAACTGTATATGTACGTTATTTCAAGAAGCTAACAATTTTAATTCTGCTTTTACAATTTATAGTTTTCTTTGCTGGGATAAGTAAAGGCACTTTGTTCAGTTATGGCGCTGCACCTTTTTATGCTTATATACGAGCAAAAGTGAAGTTTTATTTCCTTTTCTTTATTCTAATAAAATGGAATAAGAGATTTTGCAGGTGCAAATTTGTTTCAATTACTACGATACAAGTTGTTTCCTTAGTTTCATTAATCACTTCCACATTTTACTTGATAACATGTAATCAAATATTCCACAGGTGCGGACAATCATTTTAATTACTTGATCTGCAGTTTCAACGCAAAACTGGTTGGGAGTATTTCTACTTCTTTTTTTTTTTTTTTTTATTTAAGTTACGTATATATAAAACACACTTCTCATCTCCCACGACTCAATTCCCCGAAAATGGAAATGTTGTTAACATTGTTGCTTATTCAACTAGCCACAACGAAGGTACTTGAAATTTAATACTGCAGTATACGTCCGGTGTACTTTAGTAATTTTTTTTCTTCTTTATTTTCCTTTAATGAAGCTGGAAGCAAATGAAAGGTCAGCAGTTTCACCCACAACCAGAATTTCTGACCATGAAAAGATTGAATATACTATACAACATCACGGAGGATGTGAGAACGTGCACAAATATTTTCCAATTCTTTTTAATGTTCGTTAAAAAAAAAACTTTTATTTAAAGCTGAGAAAGCCGACGCCTGGGAACCATTCATAAAAGTACTGCTCAGTTACTGGCAAAACAACACTTGTCTACAATTTTCTAAACGAAACTCTACATATAGAGAATATATTGATTTTAACATTTTAGGAAACGAGTGAGTTTTTCTTTTATTTTAATTTAATTGATAACATCGCCGTTGTTACTAGGTCTTATTCGTGCTACACTGACTATTATGACTATTATGGTAAAAAATATGATAAAGCAGTTCGTAGTGGTAATCGAGGTAAAACACGTATTAATGTGCCAGAATACAGTTGCACGGTATAGTTTTTGAGTTTCATTGAGTTTCCGTAGTTTCATTTCAAATTCAATTGTAGGCGAGAGATTTGATGACTGAAATTGCACGAGCTCTTGGTTTAATGCCTGATCATAGACGGCCAGATCGAGATATCTACGTAACAATAGCTGAAGAAGCACGGAAAAGCGATTGGTACCAAATACAGAAATCTGATACAGTCGGGCTACCATACGATTTTGAATCTATAATGCACCGTACTTTGGTAAAATTTTGAATTTGTTTTGATCACTTTCATCTAGGATTAGGGGGTACCCTACAGAATGTATTTCCGGTGTATTTTCAGTTCAGTTTTCAAGTTCGACTGATGTTTCAGGTTAGACCTTACCTAATTAAATTTGAAATAGATATTTACTGGTTAGGTCGAACCTAAACATCATTAGACCTTCAAAATTGAACTGGAAACGCATCAAAGGTACCCTTTTGGATACCCGACAGGGCAGTCCCTACCCTGCAGATTAAAGTGACCAAATTTGTTTTGAATACGTATTTGCTGACTAAATTTTGGTTCTGAATAGAACGATTCACATTATTCTAATGGTCGAATTCACACGGTGAAAGTGAGGAATAGATTTTTGGCTGATAAAATAGCTACTGATGCACAACCGTCGTTTTATGACTACAAAGCTATTTGCAATGCTTATCAATGCGATCGTAAGAATTTGGTAATGGTTACCTTTGTATGAACGATAACGATAATGTAATTACTTCTAGGACAATGCAGAATGAAAATTACATGTCGTAATGGCGGCTACTTACACGACAAATACTTCAGTGGGTTTAATTTTAATTGCGAATGCAAGTGTTATCCTGGGTTTACAGGAAAAGACTGTGGAAAAATAGAAACTAAAACAAAATACAACAAGAATCAACACAGGTGGGGAATTTATCTAGTTGGCAAGCTTAGTAATTGCAGAATAGACTTGATCGAAAAATTCGTCCAAAAAGCTGTAACTGCGGAAGCTCAAAATTTCCTACAATTGCGGTCATCAGACGCACAAATTGTAGGAACTGCAGCTGCTAAGAAACTTGCTAAAGTACTAAGAGGTGAAGAGCAACACATGCCCTACCGTCCCATAGGTGGCGCTGCTGTTGGATTATTTGCCAATAGGCTATTAACGTCTCGCCTCGAAACTTGGCTCGTTACTAATCGAAATCCACCTGCATTATTAGAATCTATGAAAAGTAATATGCAGGATGCGTTAAAAGAGAGGATTAAATATTATTCGGATCTAGCTAACGGCTATAAGGAAAGTGGTCTGAGAACGTTTGGGGAAGTATTTGCGGATGTGCTCGGGGCTGAAATGCATGGTCCAATTGGTTTTAAAATTGTTAAATCTGGTTTGGAAACAGAGGATTTGATTAAGGAATGCATTCAGAATATTATTTTCGAATTGAAAAATATGTCTAATGTTATCAAAGATTATTACGATTCTGAATTTTCGTAATTCTTTTAATTCAAGTTTTTATTCCTGGAAATGGTTTATGTAACTTTTGTTTTTTTTTGTTTTTTTTTTTTGTGCAATAAACTTAAATGACTCGATTACAATATTTTTTTATTTTCTGTTGGACAAAACAGAAACCTTAATTCTTTGATTGAATCTCTTACTATGACATTAAAATACTTCACTTCAAACTTTACACACGATTGGTCAATCACTTTTTAATAAAAACACATTCCCACCTCCATCCATTGAAATATTTTTTCCTTATTCTGATTATTAACACAGGATGGCGCGTCAGTCTACATTTGCATAAGAAAAGAACTATTGTTTATAACAAATCAACATGTAAAACTATGAACAATAATTTTTAAAACAAAACAACTGCAGATCAAAGATGTTTAATGAATAACTTAAAATTTTAAGTTATAGTTAATTACTTATTTTATCGTGAGAAATTGAATGTTAGTGTGCTAAAGAGGTGGGTTGGCAAAGAAGAGTGATTAAGAGCGCAATTCCCTCGAGCAGAGAATTTTCGGTGTGACCTACTTATCGGTGGCACCCAATTTGAGTGTTGAAAGGATTGGGTGTTTAGTTGCGGGACCACTCCTCCACCACAGGGGGTTGAGACCCAATTCTCCGAACTTTGACCTCTAGTTTCGGCTACCCCACCTGTCCGGTGACGAGTCGCACGTAAACATGTTATTTAGGGCTCAAAGGACTCGCTGTCCCGTTCTCTATCCTCATTCAACTCGTCTTCCAACTCGACAGATGCTCGGCTACCTACATTTGACATCTGCTCTTGGGTCAGGTGGCAGTCACTTAAAAATAAACAATTCTAAAATTGTTATTAAATGGTTTTAGATTCATCCCAACATTAAAATGCAGTGAAATGTCTCTTCAAAATAATTGGAAAAATGTATTTTGCATTTTTTAAATTAGAGGAAATATTTTTATTTCATTTTTCATGAGATTAGAATCAGTCTGGTTTACTGCAGTGTGTAAAATTAAATTCGAAAAAGTTTTAATTTGTTACATTAATGTAGGATAGTTGTTAAAATTAAGTTTAATTGTTAAAATCTAATTTAATTGTTAAAGTCTACTTAATTGTTAAAATCTAGTGAAATTGTAAGAACAATTTTGTCTATTGTTTGAATTTTTAACAATGGATGCAATTTTTAAGTTAACATTTTATAACCTTTAACTGACATGAGACTCTTCAACATCAACTCAAGTCTGTAATTCCCTACAAAAATGTCATCACCGACTAAGCAACCCAAAAGAAACATTCTCATCATCTGCTTTCACCCATAAAAGAAATTCCCTAAGCAGCCTAATTATCACACTCTTAAACCAACCCTAATTTGTTTCTCAACATGGTACAAATGTATCCCTCAAGAAAAGGTGTTTTATTTCACCTTGAGATGGAAAAACAACTCCCCAGGCAGTCGTCTTCACTTTCTCTTTTGAGTGAAAGAGAAAATTCTTTAATTCCAGGAATTTGATTTAAAAAGAAAAAGGTGGGAGAGAAGAGAAAAGACTTGAGGAGGAGAGTCACCAAACTGACCAACCTTGACCCAAACTTTTCTCTCACGTGGTTTAGTTTGTTGAACTCTAAGATGTTCCTATTTTCTCCTCCTTCTCATGGGTTTTTGTGTTTGAAATCAGGTCATGTCTAAACACTCATCATCATCTTTTTTTCTTTCCTTCTTTAACCCTATTTTAACCCTAAAATGAATTTGTGGTTTTTGGTCTTGTTTGTTGAGGAAGTGGTCAATGGGAGGAGTTTGAAAAGAGGAAAGATAGGGTTATAGCATTTGGATAGTGGTTGACCTAGGGGTCACAGGGTTAGGGTCTTTTCCTGATTGCCCCCTGTCATAAAGCATTTCCTGGAATTGTGGACAAGTTAGTTGGAAAAATCACCTGGATATTTTGTTTGCTTCTTGTTGTTGTTGATCATTTTTCAACATTTTCTTCTCATTTTCTGACCTAAATGTGCAACTGGTTTTATTGACTCTGTAAAGGACTTGTTTTTGCAGGTGGAGGTTTTTGCTTGATTTGGAGAGATTAGCTGCTTTTTAACAGTTTGTATTGAATTACATGGGTAATTTTGGTTAGGGTAAATAATTTTATGGGAGGGATAGAGTTGATAATGGGAGAATTGAATGATTTGTAATAAATTGTAATTGACCTGACATATTAAAGTTTATTAAAATTATCAAGTTTTAATTGTGAGAATGAAAGTCAATTGCAAATGAAAATTTTGTTAGAATCAAAATCAGTTTCAATTGTTAGAATCAATATTAGTTTCAATTTTTAGAATTAAAATCAGTTTCAATTGTTATGAATCAAAATCAGTTTCAATTGTTAAAATCAAAATCAGTTTCAATTGTTACGAATCAATGACAATTTCAATTGTTAGAATTAAAATCAGTTTCAATTGTTAGGATCAAAGTCAATTTCAACTGTTAGAATCAAAATCAGTTTCAATTGTTATGAATCAAAATCAGTTTCAATTGTTAGAATTAAAATCAGTTTCAATTGTTAGAATCAAAATCAGTTTCAATTGTTAGAATCAAAGTCAGTTTCCTTTAATCAAAGAAATCAAAGTCAATTAAGAAAAATATTGGAACTGATTTTGATTCTAGCAATTGAAACTGGCATCTAGCAATTAAAGACTTGCTGACAATTAAAATTGACTGTATAGAGCAATTAAAACTTAGAATCAACATTGGAATATTTTGGGTGCTTAAATTAAAAGAGTTTCTGTTGGGAGTATTGAATAGGGCGCAATTGTGAGGCAGGTGCAAATGAAGTGCAGGTCTTAAAGAGGCACAAAATGCAATGTACGACAAAGCAAAACAACACCAGTTGCAAGGTGGGTGAGGCAAGGGGATAAAGGGGTGTGAGAGACGCGTTTGGTTACCCCTTTGCAAGTTTATTTTCGTCACCGTTGGCTTTTGTGATGCCATGACCTCGTCTCAAGTACAAATTTAGAAAAAGGTCTAGGTGCCGTGACCTCTTTGCAATTGTATGGAACATTCTTCTTCAACCCTTTGACGCACACGCGCGGGTATTGCAACTCTTATTGGACCCACCACGTTCTTTTTCTATCTCCTATTAAATTCACTCACCAGGGGTTGTAATCATTAGTCACTGCTATTTTTTATGATGTCATTTTGGTTAAGGGTTGACAATGATGGCTCGTTAACTCAACGACAGGGATGGGTTAAATTTGGACATGTAAACAAGTTGACAAGACCAGTCAATAAAATCTTTCAAAACTTTTAGAGAAGCTTTTGCAATTATCTCTTACCATAGTATGTAGAGAGATCTCTTTTAAAACTTCTAACTCATTAAATAGTTTCCAAATACTCCATGATGGCCCCCTATGTATGCTCTTACTAATTTTATGGTTTTGATCATCAAAAAATAGAACAATTAAAACTGATTCCAACAATTAAAAACTGATTCTAACAATTAAAAAGTGATTCTAACAATTAAAAACTGATACTAACAATTAAAAACTGATACTAATAATTAAAACTGATTTCAACAATTAAAACTGATTCCAACAATTAAAACTGATTCCAACAATTAAAAACTGATTCTAATAATTAAAACTGATTTTAACAGTTAAAACTGTTCCTAACAATTAAAAACTGACAGTTAAATTTGATTTCAACAATTAAGTTTATTGTAATAATAATTTAAAACTTCTAGCTCATTGATTATTTTTCAAATAGTCCATGATGGCTCCACTAGTTCGTAATAAAAAAACCTAGGTATCTGTGACACGTTTGAAAGTACAAATCTGGTACATTGTACTTTCAAACACGGATTAAAAAGGTTAAAAACTTTTCTCACCCCACTCATTTTTTTCATCATTTTTTTT
The DNA here is from genome assembly GCA_034686365.1 of Pachymerium ferrugineum. Classification (NCBI taxonomy): domain Eukaryota; kingdom Metazoa; phylum Arthropoda; class Chilopoda; order Geophilomorpha; family Geophilidae; genus Pachymerium; species Pachymerium ferrugineum. The sequence goes on along the minus strand of JAQGAS010001200.1, from coordinate 9,340 downwards.
GCTTCCCCTACTCAGACGAGCCAATTTTTTATACCCACCATAAAGGGTGGAGAATAATAAAACAAAATGTTCCACATATTTAGGAAATCGTGTCAGCCCAAGTGAAATTGAGGAAGTTGAAAATGAGGATAAGTCAAGAAAGGTCTTTAAATAAGAAAAGTGAAGATTAATGATCCCCTAATTTCACATTCTAATAAATCTCCCCCTCCTCCTTCACACACAACCTCGCTCTCTAATTCAACAAAATTAATTTTAAAAATCATCACCATGCAATGCAATCAAACACAAAATTGGCGCTGTTTTCTTTATTTATACCAATACTTCGAAAAATCCATAAAAGATGGCGCGGGCGGTTCTCAAATGACTTATTTTGTCACTTGTTTTTTCCAAACTGAAATTTTTTGTAAAAAAAAAAAGTTGTACTCGAGTCGTATTTTTTTTTAATTTAAGAATTTTATATTTTAAGAAACAGTTGCTTAGGGCAACTACCCACACACACGTACGTGAGTAGATTAGCAAATTGAATGGCTCAGTGGGGGTTTTGACTCGGGCCACAACACGCTATACACTTTGCATCAGAACTGAGAGCAAAAAAATATTCCCAACGCAAGGTAACAACCCTTTTAACCCCAAATTTTAATGAGATAAGAGTAAATTTATTTAAATATTCAACTTCCAATTTAAAAAATGAGACACTTTTCACCTCGCTATAAACTTAAACCCTCCATTTTGTGTCCGATGACGTCACAAATCACTTAAAATATACGAAAAACCTGATCTTAGGTCAGGAGACCACAAGGCAAGGTCAAGGTATCTATTTTATCTCCCTCGTTTTTCTCTTCCTTTAAAAAATATTTTTTTTTATAAAATTATAAAATTATCAGTTTTTAGATAACTTTTATTAAATTTTTATTTGTAGAGAGCGGTCGTGAATTTCGTCATGGAAGTTCAAATGGATCAAATTTTAAGTTTGGTTTTGATATTTATTTTGACCGTTGTTGCTATCCGCCATTTTTGGATGTTGTATCGACTTCCGCCTGGGCCATATGGATTACCATTACTTGGTTATTCAGTGTTTATAGACCCGAAGGAGCCGTATAAAACGTTTGATGAGTTACGGAAAAAATATGGGAAAATATTCTCTCTACAAATTGGATCGGTTCGAGTGGTTTGTCTAACCGATTATAATTTAATCAAAACCGCATTCGCTAAAGATAATTTTTCCGGTCGTCCACCGCTGCCCATAACTCATGGCATTATGGAGGGCTATGGTAAATATGAGTGCAGCGCCATTTTTGCATTGCGTGTTTTACCTGGTGGCGATTCTGTTCATTACAGGTATTATCGGTGCTGAAGGGCCTTGGTGGGCTGAGCAGAGACGTTTCTTTACGGACAGTTTACGTCATTTAGGTGTGCAGAAAAGTTATTTAAAGAATTCTAAGATGGAAGAGAGGATTTTGAATGAAGTGAAATTATGTTTGGAGGAGTTGGATAAACATAGCGACGGGGTTCCGTTCGATTGTCAAGAAATTTTGGCGAGAACTTTTGGAAACGTCGTATGTCAGTTGATTTTTGGACAGAGGTTTCCAACCGATCATGAAAAATTCAGGCGCCAGTTAGAGTTGTTGAATAAGGGGACGAAAATGGTTAATGTGATGGGGACCTTGAATTTTTTTCCTTTTTTGAGGTATTTTTGACTGGCTGTTTATTAAAACATAAATACTTATGTGTATCTAAAAATACGATCAGGTTCGTTCCTTGCTTTCGACGGGCATATATGAAGCTGTTGAAGTCAAAAGATGAGCATCACGATTTTTTGCGCGAACAAATTGATGAGCATAAGGAAACGTTGGATGAAGAGAATCCTAGAGATTATTTAGATTTGTTTCTAGTAGAAATGAAAAAGAAAACGTCCAAATCGGCATCGTTTGTTGGTAAGGGAAAGTTTTCATGTGCTAATTTTTTTAACTTTTATTTTGAGGGAGAAAAGTAATATTTAGCGTTTTGCATTCGAATGAAGTGTTTTGGATTTTTCATTCAAAATTTGGATTTTTGCATTCAAAATTTGGAATTTTGCATTCAAAATTTGGATTTTTGCATTCAAAATTTGGATTTTTGCATTCAAAATTTGGATTTTTGCATTCAAAATTTGGATTTTTGAATTCAAAATTTAGATTTTTGCATTAAATTTTAAGTTTTTGCATTGAAACTGACTTTTGCTTTCACTGCTGAGTTTTTATATTCAAATCTTGCAGTTCCTAAATTTCAAATTTTGAATTTTTGTAATATAAATTGACAAGAAAACTTCAATTTTTTTTAGATAAGCAGCTAATTCATGCATTGGCTGACTTCTTCGGTTCTGGAATAGAAACAAGCAAAGTCACATTCCAATGGCTTCTCTTATATTTAATGACACATTTGGACATCCAAGATAAAGTCCGCAGAGAAATCGAACAGGTCGTTGGCAAAGAGCGAGAAATTCGCCTGAGTGATGCGGCTTCTCTTCCCTACGTCGAGGCCGTTGTACTCGAAACTCACCGACTCGCTAATTTAATTCCACTGGGTGCCCCGCATGGAACCCTTAAGGTTTAATTTACAATTTGTAGCCAAGTTATAATAATTTTATAAATTAAAATTTTTATTTTTAGGATTCGGAGTTTGAGGGATATTTGATTCCTAGTGGCACTATGGTAATGGGTTTGCTATGGTGTATTCACATGAATCCTGATTTATGGCCTGAACCGGAAGTGTTTAATCCTGAGAGATTCTTAGATGAAGAGGGGAAGATTAAGAAAGTTGATTGTTACATGCCTTTTTCGGCAGGTGAGGAATTAAGGAGTCTTAGTGGGTTTAAAAATACTTTTTAAGAAGAGATTTTAAAGATTTACATCTTTTTAGAGATTCGTAAATCTTTTACTGATTTCTATTTGCAGTCTTCAATTACTAAAGATTGGAGATTTGTTTTGGTGTCAAATCATAGAAATCTTTTACATTAGATTTATAAATCATAATAAATCTCATAAAATTCAGGAAATCCTAAATCCTTAGTAAATCCCAAGAAAACAAATCTCTATAAGGAAAATCAATATTAAATTAAATCTTTCTGAATCTCTAAAACTGTAAACCAATTTTAAGTTTGTCAACCATGATTGAATCTTTGAAATCTCGCAAATCTTTCCAACGATTTAATGTCTCTTAATTAAAAATCTGTGAATTTAAAGATTTAATTTCTCTTATTACCCTCATAAACTATTTAAAATACTAAAGAAGAATTTTAACGAATCCCAAAATCCTACAAATCCAGAATAAATCTTTAAATCTCACATGGAAAAGAAAATCTCAAAACACCAAATTTTTATCTCAAAAGTCATTTAAAACTTTGGAACTTCCTAAATCTCTTATCAACATAAAACCCCCACACACAAAAACCCATTAAATTTCCAAAAGATTAAATTTTTAAAATCTCAAATATCCACTTATAAAACTTAAAAAAATTTGAAAGAAACATACTTTCATTAGAATAAAAAAGTGATAACCCCCTTAAAACCTCCTTTTTTCACTACAAATCCTTAAAAGGCGAACCTAGATTTAAAAATATAGAACAAACTTGTTTGTCTCGACCAACTAAATTTCTCAAACCAAAAATTCTACAATCCTATTATATTTTTTTTTTCTTTATAATTCTAAGAATTAATTCAACGTTTCCCCCTGCTGTTAGTCTCTTTAATTTTTTCTTTTGTAGGTCGTCGAATGTGCCCGGGCGAAGACATGGCCAAAATGGAAATATTTCTTTTACTCACGACCCTCGTTCGAAAATTTCTCATTTTACCACCTGAAGACCAGTCCCCAAACCTCGAACCGCAAATGGGTTTCACCCTCACTCCACTACCGTTTCAAATACGATTCATTCCAGTCAACCCTGAAGATTAAATTTAAAAAAAAAAACGAAATAAGAATCGATTACAGAATAGCATTTTGGATGCGTAAACCATTATGTTAGTTTTCAGTTTAATAAAATAATTATTTGAATTTCACGTGACTAGTGACGTCATTATTTATCACATTTGGCGTTCGAATGTGCATAGAAAGTTTATTATATGTGAACGTAGATCAGTTGAGACGTGTTGTTAAAATAACGATACCTACTACCGTTAACGTTATTCCTGTAACGGATAATGTAACGTTAGAGATGTTCTCTCTAGAAATATAGCGTTATTTTTAACTTTTCCCGTTGCAATTAAAATGTTATGTACGGTATAGTTTACACCGTTACGTTATAATACAGTTTTGCCGTTACAACTTTAATCTTTTTAGATAAAACGCTTTAAATCGTCTAAAAAAATCGATTCAAAGTATCGATATTTTTTAAAAAGAATTTCCTCTTTATATTCTACCCGACCCGCAATTTTCTTTTTGCCCAGCTCCTAAACACCCGCGGCCATCTTATGACCCATTTTCCCGGGTCAAAGTTACCATTTCCTGTATTCAAAACCGTCAACAACAATCTGTTGACTTTTTCAAGGCGATAAAAAAAAAATCGATAAGAAGCTTTGCGAAAATCAATATTTGAAAAGAAAGAAAAAAGATAAAGAAAATCTTTTGACTCTCCTAGTGAGGGGTCAAAAGTTAAATTTAGTTAAGGGGGTTTTAGGTCAGATGGGCTCCGTGTCGGGCCTCTCTCTCTCTTTTTCATGGATCACCCACGAGCCGGGTGAATGACCACGTGCTCAACGAGAAGCCTCCGGGAAACCCCTCTCAGGTCAACGACCTCAACCTTTGCTTTTATTTCCTAAAACCGTTTCTGTGATAAAAAGATAAAGAAATTGCCAAGCAATTGACGCTTTTGTTCACATGTTAATTTTTACTGGTTTCTACGAGAGAGGGCGTTTGAGGAAATAAATAAATTGCCCTCTTTCTTTATTACTTTTTCTTTTAAAGGATTGCAAGGGTGGAAATATTTTTTTGGGGAACACGTTCTTATTGGTTTTTAAGTTTAATTATTTTTATATAAAGCTCCGCCCGGATTTCGCTTTTCGGCAAATGTGGTGCGTTATCTTGTTGGGTTGGGCGGAGATTTTTAAAAGGTGGGAGCCATTTGTATCTCGTTTGTAACGAATTTTTCTTTGTTTTAATGAGAGTTTTTTTAATTGTTTTTGATTTTTATTGTTAATTGGTTATGTTTTTAATGTTAATTGATAGGTAAATATTGAGTGTTGATTTATTGGGAGATTTTTCTATTGGAATTTCGTTGTAGCGAGGGTGTTTTTGGGGCTTTAAGCCGCGTAGAAAGAGACTAACATGCGGAAGAAAGTCAGTTTTTTAATAGCTTATTTCGCATTTTAAGGCGACCTAAACCTTAACCTTTAAAAAACAATCGTTAAACTTTTGAAGAGTGATTGAAAAAAATTAATTTTTTAATATCATTTTTTTTTTAAGTTTACATTTTGGATTTTTAAACATCAAATTTGTTAAAAATGAAAATCCATTTTTTTCATTTTAAAAATAAACAGAATTTATTAACGTTCCCATTCAACAACTGTACAACAACAAAAAACACAACCTAAAAGAAACTTTCAAAAAAAAAAAAAAAAAAAATTCAAGCCAAAGGGGCAAAAAAAAAAAAAAAAAAAATTTTTTTTTTTCTTTTTTCAACCAACCATTTATTTTCAAAAGCTCCACAACACATTTTTTCATCCCACCCTAAAAAAAAAAAAATTTTTTTTTTCCTTCCTCTCACACAATTTTTTTTACCACCATTTTGCATGGGTCAAATGGTTACAATGCCCATTTACAAGTCATGCTTAAAACTGACCCCGACAAGCCATTGGTCCATTTCGGCTACCACCCAATGGGGGTAAAGGCAAGAGGGAGGTGTCGGCGGGTTGGAGGGTGGGGGATCCATCGGGTATTTAAGCTGGCCATGTCCACCTCCAATCTCACTTGCACCACCATCTTCAACGACGATGCCCTTTCTTATTCGTACCGCTGTCCACTACCTCGAATGGACCGAGTCTTATGACCAATTTACTTTCTTTTTACTTATTTTCCTTTTCTCTCTCATTTTGACCCATTGGGTTTTCTCAACCACCTTTTCCGCTCACCATCACCCGCCTGGTCCCAAAGGGTTACCACTTGTTGGTTATATTCCCTTCATGAAAAAGAACAACACCCATTTACAGTTGGACCGACTGGCTAAATATTACGGATCAGTTTTCCGATTGAAACTGGGCATTTGTAATTTGGTTGTTCTCGCTGATTATGAATCCATGAGCGACGCGCTAAAACGTGATGCGTTTTCCGCTCGTCCGCTTACACCGTTTACTGATTTCTTCGATGGTTGTGGTAAGTTTTTTTTTTTTAATTTTATAATTTTTTAAAATATTTATAAATATTTTCTTTTTCTAGGGATTGTGAATACATCCGGTGAGGCTTGGAAGAAGCAGCGCCGGTTTGGGCAAGATGCGATGCGTAAATTTGGCGTACATTTGAATAAGGATCGCAACAGGGATCCGATTCAGGAGGTTATAAATGTAAGTTATTTTTAATTTTCCGCTTTTTTTTTGGTGGTTTTATAAATAAATGTTGGGCTATTAAAATTATAGGGAAGTTAGAACAGGTTTTCATTTTTTTTTTCTGTTTTTGAATTGTGGGGTTTTTTCGCATTGCTTTCAATGTGCCTTGACCTAGTTTTCTATATTCCCTTTCATTAATGATAAGCAGAGAAGCTGATCTTAGGAGTTGAATTTTGTTTTATAAAATTTTTTATTTCACTTTTAAGTGGGTTCAGCATTTACATAAGACAAGTTTTTCAATATCATTTACTTTTTTAAAGTTTAATTTATTGAAAATTATTTTGCCCCACTTTCACCTTAAAAAATTAGATTCAGTATAATAAAGGTTTAATTAAAAGGGCAGTCAACCTTTGGAGCGAGTTGATTTTAATGAGAGTTTATATAATTTAGAGGTTTTATATGTTGGTTTAAATTCACTTGATAGAAATAAAGAAATCTAAGATGATAATAACTAGTAGAGCCGTCCAAGGTGTTACTGCCCCTTTAATATTAGTAGTATTCTTAAATTAAATAAAATTATTTTATTACAGAGAGAAATCGAGACACTTATCGACGCAATGATGAAACAAGATAACGGGGATATCGACTTGCACCTCCCGTTAGCCACTTGCACCGCTAACGTAATTGCCGATCTCTTAATGAAAGTTCGTTTCGACGGAAGCGATCAACAATTCCACAGACTCCTGCATTTAATTGACGAAGGGTTCCAACTGTTCTCCGTAATCGCCCCGGTCAACTTTGTACCTGCGTTGCAGTACGTGCCAATAGTGCGGAGAGCGCACAGGACGTTGATCAAAAATCGAGATGAGGTGTTTAGGTTTTTCGACGGAATAATCGATGCGCACAAAAAATCGTACGTTCAGGGCTCGGAAGACGATTTTATCGATATTTACCTTACGCAGTTATCGAAAGAAGAACCGAATATTGAGAAGAAGAAATGTAATGGTATGTATCGAGTAAAAATATCGATTTAAAAAAAATCACATAACGATTTTTTTACTTTTATTTTTAAAGTTTTACTTGTTAAAAAGTCGATTTTAAAATATCGATTGTTAAATATCATTTAAAATATCGATTTTTTATTTTTTTTAATAGAGAAACAACTATATCAAATCTTGGCTGATTTATTGACTTCTGGAATGGAGACCACCCGAGTGACTTTGCAATGGTTTTTGCTGTATATGGCAGCAAACCAAGATATTTTGAAGAAAGTACAAAAGGAAATGGATTCAGTCATTGGTCGAGATCGATTACCACAACTGAATGATATGGGAACATTGCCTTATTTGGAGGCCTGCATACTCGAGACGCAACGCATATCAAATGTAATAGCAATAGCGCCAGCTCATGCAACAAACCAGTAAGTTATTAATTATTTTTCCTTAAATATTCATTTTAATAAAATAATTTTGTTTTATTTTTAAGGGATACTACTGTAAGTGGTTTCTTCGTTCCACGTGGTTCCATCATTTTCCCATTACTTTATTCCGTACATACCAATGAAAAGTATTTTAAAAACGCGAAAACATTTGACCCGACACGATTTTTGTCACCAGATGGCTCCTCAGTTCAACGGGATCCTCATTTCATACCATTCGGCATAGGTAAATATTGCTATTAAGTAAACTTAAAGTATGTTAACAATTTTTTTGTTTTTATTTTTGTAGGGAGAAGGCAATGTTTGGGTTTGGTTTTAGCTCGAATGGAATTATTCTGCATTGCTGCCAATGTTCTTCACAAGTTTGATGTAGCGCTCCCTAGTGGCTGTGATTTTTCAAAAATGGTACCTGTGACAACCACAACAGTGAGCCCACCTGCTCATAAAATTAGTATCTCTAGTCGGTATTAACTCTTATCATTGTTTATTACACATATTATCTATTCTCATAATTGTACATTTTCTCAGTAAATTAATAAAAATTGTTTTCACATTTAAAAAAAAACGGTTTTCTTTATTCTGCTGTGCAGAAAAAAAAAAAAGAGTTGTCGCTTTCAATTTTTGCCGCTAGAGCACGCCTCGATTGTGACGAATAGCTAATTTCATCAACTTCTTTCTGCACGCTGGTTAAAAAGACTTTTTTTTCTTTTATTAATACTCGCAAAAGATATTTCGGACTGACAGTTTACCGGATACGATTGCAGTTACAGAAACCAACACCAGAGCGCGGTCAATTGCTAAACGTATTGATTGATGCTAGAGTGAGCCTACGCTAGAAAAATAAGTTCGGATCATCTAATCGCGGTCTCAACTAGGGAATTAAAAGTTTCTATGAATTTCTGGCCTGCAATTCTCGATAACGATTGATTACACCGTGAATAAGCAATTTTCATTCCATAGAGTTTGTTTGTGTTAAAAGGAGTTCGCTGCGTGATACAAGTAATGACGAGGTGAGCCGGCATCTTTTGAGCGGTTTAGTTTGCCACCTGACTCCTGACATGTCACTTGCAGATCTCGTAGGCTCGTCGTGTCCGTTTTCGGCTACTGCTTTAATACGTGATTTTTAATTCGTTCGCTTTAAGATATTTTTAATGCGGTTCTGAAAGTTATTTCGAAGGTATGTTTCGCATTTTGGAGAGATTTGGAAGTTCTTAAGCTGGCATGGCTGGACTCGGAAAATTTCCTTTGTTCTCGCTTTTTTCAAAGCCATGCTTTATGGGTTATTTTAAGTTTAAATTTCTTAAATTAGTTTAAAAAAATTTTATAAAGTAGTCAATCAACTTATCATTGTAATTTTTATTGAAAGAAACCTGTAAATTTTATGCGTGGT